>JADRCC010443901.1:0-11062 GCA_019843855.1 Hylomyscus alleni
AAAAAATTATTTTACATTTTTTTACTTTAAAATTTTAAAAGTGTTTTGTTTGGATTAACATCAGCCAATACTTTCCTCTTCAATTATGTGTTCATAATCATCTCCCGGAGCATTGCTGGCCTTTCATAGGGGTGTATCACTCTGAAAAAAATTGGCTCACATTTTCCCTGCAGTCATCAATTGTCAATAGCTTTTCTTCTGTTGGTATTTCCTATCTTCTACCCTCCACTCAGAGATTCTGTTCTGCCTGATCTAGTACAGGTCCTGTATATGCATTCATAGTTGTCAGTGCACACATGAAATTATCTCTTTGGTATTGGCAAAGATTGTTTTACTGTAGTCTTGCACTGCCTTTGTCTCCTACAATCTTTTTATTCTTCTTCTGTAATGATCCCTGATCCTTGAAAGGAGAGAATATGGATATTGAAATCTCATTTAAGACTGAGCATGCTACAATATTTTATTATTTACATGTTGACCAGTTTAATGCCTCTATGTTAATTGGCATCTATTACAAAAACTTTTTCTGATGAGAGTTGGAAAAGTCATTAATCTATGGACATTGAAATAATTCTTAAGAATAATTTAACACAATGTCAATCTAACAGAATAATAATAATAGCTCTTCCCCTACAACCTAGGACTATCAAGCCACAATTTATTTACCTTGATAACGATGTCTGTCATGAGTTTTAATTTGTAGAGGGAACTGTAAATTCAATCAGAAACATGTGGTTACTCCTATAACATTCTTGTCAGTATTTTATCCACGGGCATATCTTCTCGGGTCTGTCATTTTGGCAGTCTGCAACATTCACAGATGACTAAGATTGATTATTATTTTTCATTCCTCCAGCAGTAACCATAACATCTTACAATGCTGTGGAATTTAGCTTGTTGGAATGAAGCTTTCAGATCGTTCCTGGCTTGATGTCATCGTGTTTCATGACATAAATATATTGAGAAACTTTCATATGGTTTTAATAATGACTGGACCAGTTTGGACTCCTATCCAAAGTGAATCAACATTTCTTCTCCCTTTTACATTACTAGAAGTACATAGGCTCCCCACCCCCCTTCCCATAGGCATGAAGAGAATTCTCTAAATAGTTTAATTTGCATTTTATCTTGTAGAGATTTTGAATATTTTTGAAAATTTTTTTCCATAATTTGCCTTCTTCTTTTGAGAACATTATTTTAACATAAATTTTAGTGAAGTTTTTTTAATTTTGGTCAGGGTCATAGTCTGGGTATTCTAGTTTGTATTAATACATACATATATATTCACATATATATGAAATAAAAGAATAATATAGATTCTGTAGGAAAGAGGTAACTAGAAAAAGAGCTGTATAGGAGAGAAAAATGAAGATGATTGTATTACATATGGTTAATATACATTATATACTTGAATAAAATTACTTTATAGAACTCATAAGCAGCCTGGCAGTGGTGGCACACACCTTTAATCCCAGCACCTGGGAAGCAAAGGCAGGCAGATTTCTGAGTTTGAGGCCAGCCTGGTCTACAGAGTGAGTTCCAGGACAGCCAGGGCAGCACAGAGAAACCCTGTCTTGAGAAAAAAAAAGAACAAACAATAAAAACAAAACAAACAAAAAATCCAAAAAAACTCATAACCAGATAAAATAACCATACATCAGTAAAATTTTTGAAAAATTAATGTATCTATTATTTTGAACTTCATTTATTCATGTGTATATTTTAAAACATTATTGAACCTAGAAAACTAAGGCTATGTAAAATATTTAAGAAAAAAATCAAGTGTATTTAATTTTTGCAAGATGAAAAGTTCAAGATGGAAAAACAAAGCAGAACGCACACAGGAGCAATTTTATTATTCTATATTTTGTGCTCTTTTCTGATTAGGAAGTTCCCAACATCTATTTGACAAACATACTTAACATCAAAAATATTTTGAGTTTACAGACTACCTTACTCAAAACACTGATTCCATTGTACAGTTACTTAAACCCGTTGGAAACTAAGAAAGCAGCAAATACAAGGACTTCCCTGACAGCCTCATTCTTTCTTTCCTAGAGGAGGTGCTAAAAAACAAACATGAAAAGAAAATTTCCCAAATTTCTTGGAGAGGAGGAGGTCATAAGAACCACGTGCTGCCATGTTCTAGAATATTTCCAGTTTGTCACACGATTCTTCATGAGTGTCTCTTTCCTAAACAAACTCTGCTGACAACACTGGGATTTCTCTATCCCTTCTGGAATGTCATTTCCTTGAAGGCTACTATCTTCAATAAAACTCCCTAAATATATCAATATGCATTTGCCAGTTAATTTTCTTTTAAACAATTTATTTGCTGACTGTTGGGATAATTCTCCAACTCACATATACCCTGGGAATGAAAGCACAACTCAACTTATATGAACACAAGCTGTGCACCTAGATTGGGCAGATCTACCACTACACTACCATCCTCCCCACTGTGAGAGCCCTTAGAACTTGTGGTTTCTCCAGGCCACGTTCTTCTGCTCAGCTTTCCTTCTACCTCCCACTCTGTTGTCCTCTCTCTCCATCCTCTCTCTCCGCTCCTTTTCTCTCTCAACTTTCAACTCCACCTTCTCTTCCTCTGTCTAATAACAGGCTCTAGCCTTTATCTTACACATTAAGGTGGGAAGAAGTTTTACAGGAAATCACCTGAGTGCTGGCTCATTCCTTGTTCCCAGCCACTAGCAGGAGAAAGGAATTCGCTTTAAATTACAAATAGCCCCAGAGCTATCCAGAACAGCTGACTGAGGCAGTGACCTAACAAGATTGAGGACATTTCTCCCCTGGTATAGTCACTGAAAGTAGACTGTAAAATATTTGTTTATTTAATGATATAGGCTATTAAAAATACAAACATATAATTAAACTGTTTATTTAAATATAAACCTGTTTGGTTTCTTCATATTTAACTAATTTTTAGTAAACTCATGAAATATTGGGGGGAGGGGTATATTTTAATTTCATCAGGATTAGCTACCTGCGGGAGCAGTGGTTTTTCCAGTAGCTGACTTGCCACAACTTGTCCAATTCTGGGACACAGAAACTTAGGCCTAGTCTCCTGAACAGGCATCTTATAACCCGTCATGGGAGTCATCCTTGAGAGGTATCTTAAGGATTGCTTTAAGAGGTGCCTTAAAGATAGCCTAACGTTTGGGCTTTTGAGGGCTCTCTCTTCTCATGAGTTTTCTAAGTCTTGGAAGGTTTTTTTTAGCTCTTCAGGCTTTTGAGCATCCACTCTGTCTTCCTATGAGTGACTAAATTTTGAGGAAACAGTATTATAACCTGTAGATAATTCACACAATTTAAAATTAGCAGTTATAAAACGTGAAAGTCCCCCTAGATCATCTAGTAACTTACATCTTAAACCATTTGCACTGGGTTTACCATTCCTTAACCATGGTTTTCTCATATTTATATTCTATACCAAATAAAATAAAGATCATCTAGTTATCAAATTCTGTGCAATAGTTTTGAGAATTTTTGTTACTCATTAAAAACTCTTTCAACTGTTGCATAAAATACTTTCTATAGAGGAAAATGTTAGAAATGCCCAATTCAAGCTTAAAATGAGTAACCTCAAAAATGAAGGAAAAGAATTTCAGCTAATTCATCATCTGCAGGGTAATCAATAACCTAAAGCACGGAGAGAGACCAGTTGCTAAGAAACTGTGTGAAAGCACAGCAAAGTCAGCATGACTCCTAATAAAGAGGAATTTAAAGTGAATGGGAGTTGGTAGCTGAGTGTGTAAACAGAGGCAGTGACTAGCCTGGGAGGGCACTTAAAAGAAGGAGAAACAAATCAATGGAAAGTTAGCTTAGCAATCAAAGAATAACTATAGGAAAGGGAGTTTAAGGGCTTTCAGGTAGTTGGTGTCTTTGACATTCATCAAAACCATCAGGATTCTACAAAGGAAATAATAAACAGAAATAAGAGAAATAAATACAAACAAGGGGGATGCTCTAAAATGAATAATTCCTGAGAAAGAGTGTGCAAAATATTATCTCATTTATAAGAAATTAAAACTAGAAAAGCAAAATAGAAGCAAGCCCATTTCCTCCTAGAGTAAAAAAAAAAAATGTAAATGAAATACAAACACAGAGACTCAAACACATACAGACAGACTCACTCAAGGGAGGTGTGGTGTTTCATTTATTAATGGGTCTTTCACAGGTGTCTGCAACTTGTTTTCTTGTACTTTTCACAAGTGTGGCTGCCTTCCTCAAGAACACACATCTATTTATTCTGTAGTTCAGGAGGACTTATGTTTATGGTTAAGCTTTGTCAGTTTTGTAAAAAAATTAAAAAGAAAATACAATAAATATCTAATAGCTAGCAGTACATTTAGATTCAAACATTTAGAAGTATTAAAAGAAGTTGATATATATCACATTTTGTTTTCCCTCCACTTATATAAAAAATAAATATTATTATAAAATATATGTTGACCAAAAAAGAAAAGATAAAATAAATCTACCTATGAGTAACTCTATGAAGGTTCCTTTTAGCTTTTATGGTCTCTGTCTCCTGGTTCATAAGAAGCCTTTGTTTGTTTGTTTTTTGTTATTTTTAGAGAAAATCCTCATCATTTCTTAGCTAATCACATTTTCCATTTGTGGTTTTATCATCTTGCCAATTACCCTCTGCTTAGCAAGAACCCTCTTAAGGGAATCTGGAAAGAATATCCACAGTTCTTTTTCACCTAGGAACATTTCCACATACTGAATTTCTGTTCAGTTTTGGATCCACTTGAACTTCAGTTCTATTTAGATACCAATGGATTGATCTGCACCCCTCTACATATAGATATCAAATTAGAGCAACACCATTTGTTGAAGATGCTTTATTTTTTTCAATTCTGTTTTTCTTCTTTCTTGAACAAATATCAGGTGTTCTTAGATGAATGGATATATGCCTGAATCGTTGATTCTATTCCAATGATCATCATGTCTATTTTATGCCAATATTATGTGGCTTTTATTACTATGGTTCTGTAATACAGCTTGAAATTAGGTATGTCAAAACCTCTGGAACGTTCTTTTATTTTTCAGGATAGTTCTAGCTATCCTGGGTTTTTGTTTTCAATATGAAATTGAGTACTGTCATTTCAAGTTCTGTAAGAATTGTGTTAAAATTCTAATGGAAATTGAATTGATCCTGTAGATTACTTTTGGTAGGATAGCTATTGCCTCAACATACAATTAGATACACTGAACTTGAGGAGAGATGGAAAGTGGGGAATAGTTTTGAATGCACTGGCATAGGAGACAACTTCCTGAATTGAACACAGCAAGCATAATCACTTATATAATTAATAGTGGGACCTCAGAAAACCAAAAGACTTCTTTAAAGACACCAATAATCCAGCAAAAAATTCAACCTAGAGTTGGTAAAATAAATTTCATCAAATTTACATCTGATAGATGGCAAATATCCAAAATATATAAAGAATTGAAGAAACTAGATATCAAGAAAAAAATCAATCTAAATAAATGTGGGGTACAGATCTCAGTAAATAATTCTCAACAGAGGTAAGTCAAATAGTTTAGAAACATTTATCTGTAAGGGAAATTCAAATAAAAACTACTTTGAGATTCCATCTCATACATGTCAGAATGACTAAGATCAATGAAAAATTGGCAGCTTATGCTGGTTAAAATGCCAAGCAAGGGGAACACTCCCCTATTTCTGGTGGGGGTATAGACTTGTAATAACACAGTGAAATTCAATATGCCATTTCCTCAAAAATAAAAATGAACAATTGGAGTACCATAAGATCAGCTAGTCCACCAAGTCCACACTTGCGCAAATACCCAAAGGATGTTTGTTCCATTTTAGTACAAAGACACTTTAACTATTTTCACAGTGACTTAACTTGGAAAAGCCAGAAACTGGAAATAATCTAGATGTCACTCAACCAAAGAATTCACATAAAAATTTGGCACATTTACACAATGGGGTATTACTCAACTGTTAAGAAAAATGACTAATGATATTGCAGGCAAATGGATGGAACTAGAAAAACACCAAAGTAAATGCGGTAACCTAGAAGTAGAAATAAGAACATAGAAGATACACATTGATAAGTAGATATTAGCTGTTAAGTAAATGATATCATGTTACAATCCACATATCCAGAAAGGATGAGTAATCATGAGGGCTCTAAGAAAGGCTCACCCTGGACAGGGGAAATATAATAAATTTTGTGTGTGGACTATTAAGTAGATATGGGAACAAAAGGGATCAGGTGGCAGAGTAGAAAGGAGTGCTAAAGTATGGGGAGAGAAGATTCAGGGCATTGGGGGGCTGCTGGGTGAGGGGCAATGTGGAAGGCTGGACAGAGTGAAGATCTATGTGGAGATGTCTAGAAAAAAGGTAGGAAGTATAATTTGTAAGTTGTAAATAGAGTTATGAAAAAAAGAAATGAATAGATGGCTCAGTGAGAAAAACAGGTACTGTTGAAGCATTAGAGCCTATGTTTGAATTCTAAACACCCACATAGAAAACATTATTCACTCTGGTAACCTCAAAATTCTGAGCAGAAAATAGCAGATGGGATCTGGAGCTTGTTGACTGGCAGATTAGTTTCAGGTTCACCTGCCTCAAGGAAATATATTACAAATTGATAAAGAAAGAAATCGGACCTTTCTACTCAAACTCCCTCCACACACATGAACACACATTCAGATCAAAGATTAAAATAATATAAAAATTATAGTATCTTTATTTTTGTCATAATTCTTTAGAATTATGCATACTTTTGTTCCAGAATCATAAAAATAAAAACTTTGAATAGCTATAGCTAAACTAGTAGGAATGTTTATGAATTAATTGGTTTGACCTGAGTAAATGAGGGAAACAAACATTTCTGTTTTCTTTAAAGATCCAGAGGTGATAAACATATTCTGCATATTAAATAAGTAGTTTGAGGTTTATGAAAAAAAATCTTTCAACTGACGATAAAGGAAATTTGAGTGGAAAAATAAACTTGAAATAGTTGTAATGAAAATGATACTAAGAATTAATAACCATGAACCCTAAATAAGTTGAGTTGTCATTCATAAATTTCTATAGGAATATCACTCAATCCTGAAGCAAACTTCAGAGAAAAATAAATAAACTTAATTCTATAACTTATTAATCCACATGATCAATATGTTATGTGAATCAAAAAATCATGCATCAAAAATGTTATTTATTTTACCAGAATGTAAAACATTGGCATATTATATAATTTGTGACTAAACTGAAAAGCTTGAAACAAAGATACTTCATATTTTCTATGCTAAAACTCCAAATATTTCTTGTTTTATAAAGATAAATATATAGTTTTTTATTAAATACATATATATTTTATGTGAAATGTATATATATCCAGTACAGTGTGTATGTGTATGTATATATATATATGTGTATATATATATATATATATATATATATATATATTGTGTGTGTGTGTGATATTTGTTGAGTTAATAAAATAAAGTTTCACCAAATGTTCCCGATATTTAAAACAATTTAATAAGATAGACATTGTGTAGAAAGGATGCACATAAAATCAACATTAATTCATAGGATTTGTACTGTGCAAAATCTACCTGCATTTTTGCTTGAATTTTAAGAAAATTTAAAGCCACAGTGTTTATCACAAATGCCTACACTAATTTAACAGTGTATAGTTACAGAAACATAATGACATCCATAAGAATGATTGCATTGTTAAAAATAATAGTTATAGTCCCTCCTCACAAACCCTCCCTCCTTTCTGGTCTGCACTGCCACCTGGGCAGATCAGCATGTCTGCTCCTTTCAGCACCCCTTAGTCAGGAGGACTCCAAGGAGATCGGCTGCAACTTGAGTCTCAGGAAACAGGCTCCAGACAGAAGCACCCAGGCCAGTTAATGCTAGAGATAACCAGATGGCAAGAGGCAAGCACAAGAACATAAGCAATAGAAGCCAATATATCTTAGCACCGTCAGAACCCAGTTCTTCCACCACAACATGCACTAGATACTCCAACACAACTGAAAAGCATGATACTTACTTAGTTCCATCTCATGAAGTCAATAGAGACCTTTAAGGAAGATAAATAACATGAAAAACAGAACGCCCACATATTCATGGAAACTACTCTTATGATAATCTGGTCAGGGAGGAAATAAAGAAATTAAAGACTTTCCAGAATTCTATGAAAATGAGACAGCATATGCAAACATATGTGATATAATGAAAGAAGTGCTAAGAAGAACATTCAAACATTAAATGGCCTAATGAAGTCATTGGAGAGATCCTACACTAGCAACTTAACACCATAATGAAAGCGCTACAACAAAAGGAAGCAAAAACAAAGAAAAGATTAGACAGCAGGAAATAATCAAAATCATGGTGGAAATCAACCAACTAGAAACAAAGAGAACAATATCAACAAAGCCAGAAGCAGATTCTTTGAGAAAATCAACAGAATAAATATACCCTTAGCCAAACTAACTAGAGGATAAAGAGACTGTATTCAATTTAACAAAATAATAAATGAAAAGCGAGACATAACATCAGAAATTGAGGAAACTCAAAAAGTAATTCGTTTATACTACCAAAGTCTATACTCAAGAAAACTGGAAAATGTAGATGAAATGGATGATCATCTAGACAGATATCACTATCATGTACCAAAATTAAATCAAGAGCACAGGGAAACCATATAAACATTCTCATAATTCCAAAGGAAATAGAAGCAGTCATTAAAAAACTTCCCAAACAAAAAAAGCCCAGGGCCAGAGGGTTTTAGTACAGAATGGCTCCACAGACTCTGGACAGCAAGGAAACAGTCAACTATCCTAAGAATGGACAAACATTCCCCGTACCCCTCCTTCCAGGTTCCCTAGAGATATGTTGACCCCAATGCCAGCATGAAGCAGTCACAAAATATGACCACCCTATTCCTGCTTTTCCAGCACCTATTTCTAATATTTTCTTTCTAATTAAGCCAAAGCAGGGGAATGTTAGCATTCTGTCTAAACTCCACCTCACAGTTACCTAGCAACAGCCAGGTATGCTCCTCCCCACTGTTACCTGACAATATCCAGGTAGGCCTGGCCCACTATAAAAGGGGCTGCTTGCTCCCTCCTCTCTCTCTTCCTTCTTCCTCTTGCTTCCCCCTTCTTTCTCTCTTGCCCTCTTGGACTCTTCCCTTCCCCCTTCCCTTCCCCTTCTATCCATGTGCTCATGGCCATGGCCAGCCTCTACTTCTCTACTCTTTCTCATTCTCTCTGCTTTTCTCTGCCTCTACTACCCTCTTAACTCCCCTCCCCGTGCCCTGAATAAACTCTATTGTATACTATAAATAAATTTTTTAAAAAAATTGTAGAGAAATCATTATCCCTGACTTCAGGCTGTACTACAGTACCATGGGGATTAAAAATGACATGGCATTGGTACAAAGATAGGCAGGTATATCAATGGAATAGAATTGAAGACCCAGAAATAAAACCATATACTTTTGGACACTTCATCTCTGACAAAGAAGCCAAAAACTGACAATGGAAAAAAGAAGGCATCTTCATTAAATGATGCTGGTCTAACCGGTAGTCTGTGTGTAGAAAAATGAAAATAGGTCAATATCTACCATGTTCCACAAACCCTCACGTCCAAGTGGATCAAGGACTTCAACATAAAACCAGATACACTGAATCTAAAAGAAGAGCAAGTAGGAAAGATCCTCCAATTCCTTGGCACAGGGGGAAATTTCCTAAAGAGAACGCCAATGTCCCAGGCTCTAAGATCAACAATTGATAAATGGGATCTCATGAAACTGAAAAGCTTCTGTAAGGCAAAAGACACAGTCAATAAGACAAATCATCAACCTACAGATTGGGAAAACTTCACTAAGCCTACATCTGATAGAGGGTTAATATCAGATGTAGATATCAGATAATATCAGATAATGGGAGGTATAGAAACCCTTTAGAAAGTACCAGAGACTCAGGAGGTGAGAGACTCTCAATGGGGGTGACCTTAGCTGAGTAGACCAACAGTAGGGAGAGGGAATTTGAAGAATCCACCTCCAGTGGAAAGACAGGACCTGGAGTGGAAGGATGGGCTTGTTATCCCACAGTCAAAAACTTTGACCCAGAATTGTGCCTGTCTTTTTAAAAGAACTGCAAGGACAAAATTGAAGTAACGGGAGGAAAGGCGATCCAGTGACCAGTCCAACTTGGGATCCATCTCATGGAGAGATACTAAGGCATGGCAATATTACCTATGCTTTGATGTGCTTACTGGTGTGTGTGGGGGGGAGCCTAGTAAGGCTATCCTCTTGAGAAGTTCAACCTGTTTCTGACTGAGACAGATGCAGACACTTAACACTCAACCATTGGCTTGAAATCTGGGGCCCCTATGGTTGAATTAGGGGATGAATTGAAGAAGCTGAAGGGGAGGGCAACCCCATAAGAACATCAGCGGTCTCAACTAAACTGGACCTGGGAGCTTCCAGAAATTGAGCCAAGAGTCAGGAAGATTACAAGGGCTTATACAAGGCCCCTGGCATATATATAGCTGGGGACTGCTTTGTCTGGCCTCAGTGGGAGAAGATGAGCCTCATCTTGGAGAGACTTGAGGCCCCAAGGTATGAGAGCACCTGGTGGTGGGGGGGAAGCATTCTATCTGAAACGGGGTTGGAAGGAGGACTGGATTACAAAAACTACATATAAGTAAATTAAAAAAATAGTAGTGCTAAGCAGTAATATATAATTCATTTTGAAAAATAAAAATTGTGCTGTGTCACAAACTAATTATCATAAATCAACATATGACTAATTAGGTTGGTGATCAAAGACACTTGCAGTCAAACTGGTGACTTGTGTTCAATAACCAAGGTACATATTGTGGAAAAGACAAAACAGCAGACTTTTTCAAGTTGTTCTTTGACCTCTACTTTGACTTTTGTTTGTTCCTGAGGGCATGTAAGTATCATTTAGATTAACACACATAAACACACACACATGCATACACACACAGCCATACAAAGACACACACACACACACA
>JADRCC010443912.1:0-15615 GCA_019843855.1 Hylomyscus alleni
CCCCCCCCCACACACAATGTCATTTAATGTTCTCCTCTGTGCTTATGGCTTCTTCTTTTAGATTCTAAAAGATAGAAGGCCTCTCCTTCTATCTTCCTCATGCTTGCTCAGCATTATTTAGTACTTCTAAATCAACTCCAGTCCTGGCTTGAGAGCTTCCAGGTGATGCTGTCCAGGAACTCCATGTTACCAGCTTTCCATCTACTTTAAAAGTTTCCAGCAGCCAAATTAAACACTTCAGAAAGAAATAAGTGAAGTCCATTTTAAGTGCATGCTCTCTTCCTCTGTATAGCCACAGTATAGCATAACCTCACCATACACTATAAAATGTATTATTAAATAGATGTTTGATTCTTATGTAGCCTTTGGAATGCTGAACGTATTTCACATTTTGCTTTGCATCAAGGGTGTGATTAGCAGTGACCACGCTTTATTGCACAAACCATGAGGATGAGAACAGACCTTGACTTCCCATTCACAGAGGTCAACCATCTCCCTGACTGATCATCATCAGCAACTTGTAAATGTCTTGTCAGTGAGTAATATCTTGAACATGAGCAACCCATTGAAGGCATGGATAGAGGTTCACTTTCTGAGGCTCTGTGATGAAGTGCCATAGGTGTGGTAGCATAACCCAGATCATATAGTGTCAAGGTTGATTCCTTCTGAGACTACTAGGGAGCATCTGCTTCCTGCCTCTCTCCTAGCTTCTTGTCTCCTGTTGGCAAGCAGTGGGTACTTAGCTTCTGTTGCTCCATTCCAGTGTTTTCCTGCCTTGTCATGTATGTCTGTGTGTGTGTGTGTATCCAATTTCTTCTATTTATAAGGACACTAGTCATCAAATTAGGGTCTTGCTGTGTAATTATTTCCTCTAAACTCAATCGTTCTCTTCTC
This sequence comes from Hylomyscus alleni, assembly GCA_019843855.1. Classification (NCBI taxonomy): domain Eukaryota; kingdom Metazoa; phylum Chordata; class Mammalia; order Rodentia; family Muridae; genus Hylomyscus; species Hylomyscus alleni. The sequence goes on from JADRCC010443912.1 coordinate 895, forward strand.
TAGAGCATAGGGAGAACCATAAGATTCAGGAAGCAAAGTGATTTTACTAGCTCTGAAAGCTCATAGATCTTAGGAGGCTCAGGAAGCTAGGAAAAGAAAATTACAAGCTTCTCCAAGTCTCTTCCCAGTGTTATGAAGGCAGTGAACAATGGCTGGCAGGGGAAGAAATTCCCTTGTGTGGAACTGCTTATAACTTGACAGGGGGTGGGATGGTGGGTGTGGGTGGATAAAAATGCTTCAGGAATGTACCATGCATGAGTCATTGCTGGGCTTGGGTGGGCTTTTCTGTCATAAAGATGCTTGGGAGTCATTCATGCTCCTGTAAGCAATGTCAAGAAATTTATTGATCCACCAAATTAGATGTAGGTAGAATCCTTTCCTTAGTTTGGCGTTGGTGCCCTATCTGGGGTAAACATTTTTGTCATCTTCCGATAGATTTTATAAAAACTCCTTTTTGGAACTTAAAACAATTCTCTGTGGCTTAATGAGCAGTGGGAAACCTAATTCAGTGTATGATAAGCTAGATATTGATGTCAACTTTTGTCCCTGGGTTCATAATTAGAGGGACAGAACAGGGTTTTCCATTTCTGGTCGGTTAATTCCAAGTTCAACATAATTTCCTTTTGCTGCCTCTTCAGGGAGCTTTCATTGTCTGGACTTAATCATCTCAGCTGTCCAGAGCAGTGCTTGAATTATCAAGAATCAATAAGAATGCATTCATAGCATACTTTAGTTAAGATAACTCTCCAGGCTTAGAAGATACTTCTAGTGGTAAAGTATCCACTGCATAAGCTGAGATCTGAGTTCAGATCCTTAGCACCCACATGGCAGTACTCAGTGAAGTGGAAGCAGGTTGATTCCTGGAGTTTAATGGCCAGATTGCCTAGCCAATCTATGAACTCCAGGTTCAATGAGAAACTGTCTCCAAACTAATTGTGGAAAGTGACTGAGGGAGAGACATGTTATAGACCTCTGGAATTGACTCTCAAATGCACACATGATACCTTCACAAGCCCAGATCTATCACTCTGTAGACACACTCACACACACACACACACACACACACACACACACACACACGATTAAAATGAATAAAACAAATATCTCTGGGACCTAGGTATAATGGCAAACTCCAATCATCCCAGTACCTGGTAGGCTTTATGAGTTTGAGGCTAGCCTATGCTGCATAGTGAGGGCTACCCACTGTGAATTACACAGCAAAACTTTTACCCCCCCCCCTGAAAAACAGAACCAAAATTCCTCAGGAAGCAAAACAAAACAAAACAAAAAACCCCATGGTTCAGAAATACCCACACTTTACAAAAAGCAAGAATCCTTCACCTTACCTTTTCCAATCTTTCAATTTTCTGTCTCTCTTTTATGTTTGACTGTCTGGCCATCACAGTTATCAATTGCCAGTTGATGGAAATGGAATAGAGAGAAAGCAGTTGGAGAATTTTAGAAACACAGCTCAAAGCAGGCAGGATGGCTCTTTTATATGTGACAACATCAGCCAACTTTTTAAAACCAAATTTCCCAGGCCAAGCCAAATCTAGTCTAAGCCAATGCCCAGAATTCCCTTGTGGTGACCCTTGTTATTTTAGAGGGAATTGGTATTTCCAACCATCTCCATATGATCCAACTAAAATCCCCACATCACAAAGAGAAGTATCTTTTGAAGGCCAGAATTTGGGATTTGCCAATGATGCTGGGATTGGAAGACATTGGGGCATCTGCAGACTGAGGTCACATGGTTAGATCCTTTCATGCACAACTCTGAAGAATCGGATTCCTTTGCCTCACCAAGAAAGAGTGTCTTGTGCCAGCATTTACACAACAGTTCCAGCACCACTCTGGTCAGATAAGCCCAGATCAGCACTGAATTTGCCTGCACCCCATCAGCTGCTCTGGAGAATTTATCCTTGTAGACTGCTTTTCCAGGCTGCTTATTCAATTCTTTCTGTTAAAGGTCAGGCTTTGTTAGATGATGATTAAACTTTCCATATTTTAAATAAATTGGCCCCCTTTTTTTTCCTCCCTAATATGGGCTCCTGTCAAAAGACTTGGGAAATTTTTATTTCTCTTTTTCCCTCTGAAAATTTAATGAGCCTTGCAATTCTTTTCAGCTTAATACTTTGGGAAATGTTAATGCTGGACTCTCCATAAGTGAACCCAAGTGACACTGAGCTGTATAGTGGTGGCTGCTTAAGAGGAATGTGTAAGGGCATGGGACCTGGGCTAATCTGTAAAGGACTTTCTTTATTTTTTAATTAATCATTTTATTCATTTACATTCTGAAACTGCCCACAGTTTCACGAACTGGGTTCTCTCAGTCAGGAGGGAATAAAGAACCTGAAATAGAGGGTTTGAAATGCAAAGAGAAAACACGAAGCCAAGTTGCATTCCAATCAAGGCTCCACTTTACTTAGAATAAGGTAGGGTTTTTATAGTCACAGGAGAAACCGAAACCAAGTCTCTAGATTACACTGCAAAGAATGTTCAGGTGCCAAAATTCCCAGGTTCAGAAGATCTTCAGGCGGCTAGCATACTCAGGTGGTGGGCATGCTCAGGCAATGGGTGTACTCAGATGGTGAACATACTCAGGTGGCTTCTTCAAAGACGATCTGACAGTCAACAGAGAGCATCTGTCTTAGCTCCCAGGTGTTAGCCTCCAAGCAGAAGCTGCTAGAAGTTCGATGACTGAAGTGAAGATGGAAGGTAACAATTCCTCCCTTTTTATTTAAAAAATTGCAGGACTAAGGCATAATCAAACAACATGGTCCTGCACGGGAATTTTCATGGTGCTTTGATGAACCATACCTGTGGAATAATATCTACTGGCAAGTATCTTACCCATCTTTGAGAACACGTACATCTAGTTTGAACTACAAACTGGGCTTATTTTGTGTTTTTACAAAAGCACAACCACTCGGCATGTGCCTCTGTCTCAGGTTGATTACTCGCCAGAGACCTTACCCAAAGAACACAGGTTTTCAAAATGTACCTTCTTCCGTGCAGCCAATGCCAAGACATGCCTTTATTGTCTGCAAAGTCCACAAACTGCCACAGTCTTTTTTGAAAACCACCTTCTCTGAAGTTATAGTAAAGCTGCATGCCAGTGTACTGGCAATGAGTGTAGGCACCTGATTGAGCTGCAAAGTATCAGCTCCAACTCTGGGAACCTTTGCTGAGAACAAGCCTCAATTCAAATGCAACTTAGTAAAGTTCAAGCTAGTAACTTTGGGATTTCACCAGCCTGAAACAGCTAAATGCTGTAGGAGTAACCAAACTTTTGCTCTGGGCATGAGCAAGTGAATTTGAATTGTTTATTTAGCTTTGGGAGAAAGCAAATTTTTGAATTAAGTGAGCATTTCCAGAGTGACAGAAAAATCTGTCAGCTCAAAAACAAAAGAAAAAGGAAATAAGACTTTTCAGCAGTGCGTTTAAGCACATTTACTAAGAAGGCTGTGTATCTGAGTCCACTTGGCATATTAATCTTTCAGAAAGCCAATATGCTCCATCCTCTTTCTGAGAAAAGTACACACAGACCCTCTGCTCCAAACCAAAACAGGATCTGGACCATTCCAGGTATTAGTGAGTGGATCTCTCTACCTCACCATGGCATATGAACTTGAAGTATTAGGATGCCATTGTCAGTCCACATGAGACTGACTTTTGATGTCAGTCTGCAAGAAGTTCAAAACAAATAACACAAAAGCAAGGTGTGCCTTTGGAGATCTAGGAGGATACAAATTCCCTCCTTTAGTTTTCAAAAGCCAATTTTTAAGAGTGTGGTATACATGTTCAATGATTCCTTGTCCCATTGGGTTATAAGGAATTCCAGTTTTATGTTTGATGCCAAAATTTTCACAAAATGACATAAAATTTTTGCCAGAGTAAGCTGGCACATTGTCCATCTTAATGACTTTAGGTAAGCCCATAACATTAAAGGCTTGTAAACAATGATCAATTACACTTCTAGAGGCTTCTCCTGAATGCAGGGAAGCAAATATAAATCCTGAACAAATGTCAATACAGACATGTATATATTTAAGCTTTCCAAATTCTGCATAATGACTTATATCCATCTGCCAAATATGTTTGGGCATAAGACCTCTTGGATTTACCCCTAAATGCGGAACTGGAGACAAAATAACGCAATTAGGGCATTATTTTACAATCATTCTTGCTTGCTCTTTGGAAATTTTGTGTTTAAGTCTTAAAGTATGGCTAAAAAGATGGAATTTATTATGATCCCGTTTAGCTAATGCAACAGGACCTGAAACTAAGACTTCTCCTACAACAGCTCTGTCAATACAATTATTATCTACAGCCAATGGTCCAGGAAGACCAGAATGAGCTCGTATATGACCAATATAAAACTGATTGTTTTCATGCAAGAATGACATTTTGCAATTATGAAAATAAGGATCCTGCTATAGTATTAAAATTAAATGTATCACACGTTTCTAACAAAGGAACTGACTGTGCCATGTATAGGCTATCAGTGAAAAGATTGAAAGCATCAGTCACAGCCTGAAACACATTTAATACTGCTGTTAATTCAGCTAACTGAGTTGAGAGACCAGGAGTTTCTATGACTACCTATTGATTATTCATAAGATAACCAGGAATCATGATCTAAAGTAAAAGGCTGAATGATAACATCTGGCTCCTTGCCAAAATAAGTCAGTGCTTGCTTTCAACCAAGCATGATCATATGAGCTACTGCCTCATAATATGGCAAGATATTATGTTTAGGAGACACCCTTGAATGTATCGACATGAGAGGTGCTTTTTGCCATAACAATGATGTAGAAACATGAGCTGTATTGAAAATTAACAAATGCAGGGGTAAAAAATAATGTATATAAGTAACAAATTGATTTTCAATAGCTCTTTCTACCTGCTGTAAAGCTGACATTCCTTCTCTAGTTAAAAATCTAGGAGAATTTGGATCAGAATTACCTTTGAGAATATCAAATAAAGGTTTCAATTCTCCCATAGTAAGCTTTAGATAGGGACGAAGCCAATTGATATTGCCTAATAATTTTTGAAAATCATTTAAGGTTTTTAATCTGTCTCTATGAATAACTATCTTTTCAGGAATAATAGATTGATCCATGAGTGTAAGTCCTAAATAATTATATGGATCCTGAGTTTGCACCTTTTCTGGAGCTATCTGTAGTCCCTTTTCAGCTAAGACAACTTGTAAGTCTCTATAACATAAAAGTATATCCTGAGGATTTGTTCCTATGGGCAATATATATTATTGGCCATTTTTTCCTTATAGAATCAATGACTTGTGCCACAAATTTTTGACATAACATAGGACTATTAGCCATGCCCTGAGGAAGGACTGTCCATTGATATCTTTTCATAGGTTCTTTAAAATTAACAGATGGAACACTAAAAGCAAATCTCTCACAATCTTCAGGGTGCAAACTATTTTATAATATCCTTTTGGAATTGCCACTGGAGATGGAAGTCCAGTTTGCAATGCTCCCATAACTACCATTGTTTTATTTACCTTTCTTGTAACAATCTCCATTTACCTGATTTTTTCTTGATGACAAATATTGGTGTATTCCATAGGGAATTGGATTCCCTCAGATGTCCTGCTTCCAATTGCTCCTGCGCTAGCAAAGAAGCAGCTTCTATCTTTTCTTGAGATAAAGATCACTGATCAACCCAAACTGGAATATTATTATTAATCCATTGAATTTTATCTGCATGGGGTACAGGCAAGATAGTGACCATCATGGAAAATGCTTCAAACCTTCACTATTAAGTTGAGGCTTAAGGCCTTCAGATTTTCTAATGTCCTGTTCTGTCCTCTGCTTATTAGCTATTTCACTAGGGCTGCACAGAGCAAGACCCATTTGTGACAGCAGATCTCTTCCCCACAGAGTAACAGGCAGATTTGACACAACATAAGGCTGAATTTGTCCTGAATTACCTTCTTCATCTCTCCAGGTTAGAAGCTTAGAGCTTTGTTTTGAGTTATTGGCATAACCAATTCCTTGGATTTGAGTTATTGTCTCATACAAAGCCCAAGTTGAGGGCCAGTCTTGGCCTGTAATGAAAGTCACATCAGTTCCAGTATCTATTAAACCTTCAAGACTTTTTCCTTCAATAATTAATTTAAGATTAGGTCTTTTGTTAGTGATAGATTGTACCCAGTATACATCAGAAGAACCAAAACAACTCTGTCCTCTCTTTTTTAACAAAATTAGAAGGCATTGGATACAGAGGGATTAAAATAAGCGGAGCAATTCTCTGATTAGCAGGTACTGTAATAACACCATGAGGTGAAGCAGTCATAATCTTAATCTCCCCCTGATAATCACCATCAATAACACCTGGATAAATCTGCAGTCCTTTCACAATTGAGCTACTTCTCCCTATAAGCAACCCCCAAGTCTCTGTTGGCATGGGCCCAAAGACTCCAGTAGGCAGAATTTGAACTCCCATTTCTGGCATTAATATTGTGTGGCAGGTGGAACAGAAGTCCAATCCTATACTTCCTGGGGTTGCCTTGAAAAGTTCAAAGACAGATTTCCTTGGCTGGGTGGCAGCCTCATGGCCCCATATGCTGCTTGTTGTTTTAGGAAAGGGGGCTGGGGCTGCTCCCTCCATTCTTTTCCTGACAAGGTGATGTCTTGAAAGCCTTTTTTTAAATCTACAGTCTCTGGCCCAATGCTTCCCTTTTCTACAACAAGGATAGATTCTCAGGGCAGCATCTGCCTGCTGCCTGTTTGTGGCCCCTGAATTCTTAGGGCAATCATATTTAAAATGATTCATACTTCTACGTTTAAAACATCCTTTATTCTCCTGTCTTTGCGCTAGAATCCCTGCCATGCAGCTGCCATTGCCAGTCCTTGATTATAGGAAGGTCCAATATCTGCACAAAGGCGAATCTATCCAGATAAATCCATCCTACCCTTGTGTGGCTGATTAGCAGCCTTACACACTACATTAGCATTCTCATAAGCTAACCGTGTAATAAAAGGACTATCCATATGAGAATCCCCCAAAATTCTGCTCACAGTTTGCTGTAACCTGGCTATGAAATTTTGAAAAAACTCCTTGCTTTCCATATCTGAACTCTCTGATTGTTGTGAGCTCAATTTGCTTTCTGACACTCTATCTCTCTCCTCTATGATCTCCTTCACAAGTGCCCAAAGGCAAAGAGTGAATCTTTCTGCCTGATTATTCCTCAGAGCTTTTCCAATTTTTTCCCATGTTCTTTTATTTAAATTACTTACTTCTTGAATCCATGGGCAACAAGATTCTATCTCATCTGAGAGATCTTTCAATGCATGTTTTTCTACCCTGATTTCCCTTACCTGAAGCAACTTATTTACACTCTGTATCACTGCTTTTGACTCATTCAAACCCATACTCACTGTCACACCCCCTAGGTGAATTAAATGCCGGGTCAGCGCCAATCCAACCTAGCCCCATACCCTTCTTACATGGCAACACTTCTACAATATGAAAATAAGGCTAGCCCTAGCATCAGAATTACCTACCGTGCAGAATGGTGTACGATCTTTTATCTTTATCTTCTGAATCTTTAGGCAGAGCTCTGCTTTTGACAGTGTGTACTTTATAAATCCTCCATACCTGAGCCCATGAGTTCAGGCATCATCTGTAACTGCCTGCAGTTTCACGAACTGGGTTCTCTCAGTCAGGAGGGAATAAAGAACCTGAAATAGAGGGTTTGAAATGCAAAGAGAAAACACGAAGCCAAGTTGCGCAATCAAGACTCCACTTTACTTAGAATAAGGTAGGGTTTTTATAGTCACAGGAGAAACCGAAACCAAGTCTCTAGATTACTCTGCAAAGAAGGTTCAGGTGCCAAAGTCCCCAGGTTTGGAAAATCTTCAGGCAGCTGGCATACTCAGGTAGTGGGCAAGCTCAGGCAGTGGGCATACTCAGATGTTGGGCATACTCAGGTGGCTTCATCAAAGACAATCTGACAGTCAACAGAGAGCATCTGTCTTAGCTCCCAGGTGTTAGCCTCCAAGCAGAGACTGCTAGAAGTCTGATAACTGAAGTGAAGGGGGAAGGTAACAATATTCCAAATGCCCTCCCAGACTCCCTCCCAGAATTCTTCACCCTATCCCCCTCCCCTTTGCCTCTGAGAGGGTGCTCACCCTTACTCTTTTACCCCCACCCCAACTCCAAGGAATCTCCTTTCCCTGGCATCAAGTCTCTACAGGATTAGGTTCATGCTTTGCCACTGAGGTCCCACAAGACAGTCCTCTGCTACATATGTGCCATGGACCATAGACCAGCCCATGAATGCTCTTTGGTTGGTGGTTTAGTCTCTGGGAGGTCTGAGAGGTCTGGGTTGGATGACACTATTGTTCTTCCTATGGGGTTGCCATGCCCTTCAGTTCCTTCAATCCTTTCCCTAATTCTTCCACAAGAGTCCCTGACCTCAGTCCACTTGTTGTCTGTAAGTATCTGCATCTGTCTCAGTCAGCTGCTGGCAGAGCTTTCAGAGGACATGCTAGGCTCCTGCCTGCAAGCACAACATAGCATCAGTAATAATGTCAGGGTTTGGCACCCCCTCATGGGATGGAGCCCAAGTTGGATTGGTCATTGAATGGCCTTTCCATCAGTTCCAATTTTGTCCCTTCATTTCTTTTTTTCACAGGGAAAATTTTGGGTCAAAAATTTGGAAAGTGGGTTGGTGATCCCATCTCTCCACCAGGGGCCCTATCTCCTGCAGGTAGTTTCTTCAAGGTTCCATCTCCCCACTGTTGTACATTTTGGCTAAAGTCACCCTCTCTTGAGTCCTGGGAGCCTCTCACATCCCAGGTCTGTGGGAATTTCTAGAGGTTCCTCGAGCCCAAACCCTTGCCCCCAGCAGCTGCATATTTCCATTCATACTCCTGGCCTATGGGCTTCTCTCCTGTCTCCTCCCATACCTGTTTCTACTCCTTTCTCCTCCCCTCCCCTCTCCAACCCTGATTCCTCCCTTACTCTGCCTCTTGTGATTATTATTTTGCTTCTCCTTCTAAGAGGAATTGAAGCATCCTTCTTGTTAAACTTCTTAGGGTCTGTAGGTTGTATCATGGGTATTCTGTACTTTTTGGCTAATATTCATTTATCAGTGAGTACATACCATGCATGTGCTTTTGGGTCTGAGTTACTTCACTTAGAATGATATTTTCTAATTCCTTCCATTTGCCCACAAAATTCATGATGTTCTTGTTATAATAGCTGAATAGTATTCCCATTACTCTGGAAATCAATCTGGTGGTTCCTCAGAAAATTGGAAACAGTACTACCTGAAGACCCAGCTATACTGCTCTTGGGCATATAGCCAAAAGAAGCTCCATCATATCACAAGTACACATGCTCCACTACATTCATAGCAGCCTTATTTGTAATAGTCAAAAACTAGAATCAACATAGATGTTCCCCAACCGAAGAATGGATACAGAAAATGTAAAAGACTTTCTAAAGCTTTTGTTTAAAAGCTAAAGATCCCATCCCTCCTGCTCATACTCCTGGCCCTCTGGGCTTCTCTCCTGTCTCCTCCCATACCTGATCTTACTCTTAAAAAGAGAACTTAAAAGAGTATTTCTGTGGATATGTTCCTATGGTGCAGTTTGGGGCAAGGTGGTGATGAATAGGCTATTACATTAGTGTTCAATGCAGCAAACTTTCTGCATCCTGGGACTCTACAGACTATGGGCAATGGTTGGGCTGATGATGAATCAGAGAATAGGAGCTTCATTCAATATATATTTCTATTAGCATATATTCATTATACAAATTGATAGGTTTCAACATGGCACTATCATGCAAGTATATCATGTACGTGCTCATAGTCAGACCCCACCTTCCTCCTACTGACACTCCCTCCCATTACTTCCATTCCTTCTTCCAGACAGCTTCACTTCCATTTCCAACCCTATGTACATACATGGTTCTATACACCTCTATATACCCTAGGATCCACAAATGAAAGAAATTGAGCTGTTTCTCTTTTGGAATCTGTCTTATTTTGCTTAATATGATGTTCTTCAGTTGCCAAACATCGTATCTAGCTGCTGGGTTAAGGGAAAGCCCTTGCATTGGGCACATGGTACAAAATTACTTTCGGGTTGTGAGGAGAATGCTTCTGACCTGGCTCTCTTCTGGACCACACCTATCCCCTGAAGTACCTTTCTTCCTTGTTCAATTACAACTTGGAGACCACACTAAAACCTTCATTATTCAAAGAAGGGTGTCCTGGTTAACTTTAGATGTCAACTTGGCACAGCTGTAGGTTTATCTCATGGAGTCTCAATGGAGAGATTACCTAGGTAGGATTGCTCTGTGGCCCTTCCTGTGAGGGATTATCTTGATTAATGATTGATGTGGGAGTGCCCAGGCCACTGAGAGTGGCACCATTGATAGGCAAATGGTCTTGGGTGAGTGTGAGCCAGTGACTTAGCTGGAGAGTGATCTAATAAGCAATATTCCTCCATGGTTCCTGCCTCCAGGTTCCTGCCCTGACTTTCTTCAACAATTGAGTGTGGCTTAAAAGTGTAAGTCAAATTAACCTTTCCTTCCTGGGGCTGCTTTTGGTCAGAATGTTTAAACATGGTGATAGAAAGGAATCGATCCTGGGGAATGGGGAGGAAAAAGAGAAAAAAGATGCACAAACTAAATAATATCTCAGGCTTCTTTGTATATCTTAATAATGTGGTTAGAAATGTTTATCACCACTTCTAAGGTGATCAGAGAGATTGATTTCTCTCACTCTATTTGACGTTAGATCAAGAATCAGACATCAGTCACTCTTCATATGGGGGATGCTAAAAGACAGGGCAGGAGTTATCTTTACATTAATGGGAATGTGGACATCTAACAACACTATTCTCTTAGTTTCTGTTAATTTTTCAGTGTATGTTCAGTGTTTAAAAATCCAGACTACATTGGGAAATGAGGACTGTGAGGCCAGGAAGATATTACATGCTGTTTTACATGCAGAGGACAGAAAATAGATGAAGGTATAAAACACTCAGTATAGTGGAATAGGAACTGTTAGATCTTTGAGATTGGTTTTGAGATCATTTTATTGCAATAAATGTGCTGTTTCACACACTGCCACCTAATCCACATACCTTTGAGTGGCATCTGGACAATTTTTTGTAACTTCAGTAAGAGGTTGGCCAATGCACCCTAATTCATTGTTCAGTTTTAAACCTTGCAATTTCCGGGATCTCTCAGAGCTGTCATCAGTTCCTTTGTGCAGTTCACCCAGAGAGCGCTGTCTTGTTCATCCCTATCATCTCCTTTTCATGTGTTTAGCTTTGGCTTCTTAACTTTAAGAACAGATGTTAAAATTTGCAATCTGATTGTCATTCCAGAGAGAAAGCTGACAGCTCTGTTGTGTTTCGTTCTCTTCTGCAGTTTTATTTCAAAGCTGATGGAGATTATTTAGAAAGGAAGGGAGCGATCCCAGGACTTTTGTCACAAGCATTCTTCTAGTGATAGTGTGACTACAAAATGATGGGTGCCTGTTCCAGAAATTTCCCCAAGTTCCAAGGAGTATGTGATTGAGCTGTATGAATCTGCATATGGAAATTATTTAAAGTGCATGTATGAATACCTATAAATATTTCATTTAAAAGTCCTTTCTGGGTGCTGGAGAGATGATTCAGTTAAGAAGAGCTTACCTTGCAAGATGAGGATCTGAGTTCCATCCTCAGATCCCATGTTAAAAGCAAAACAAACAAATGAAAATCATGGTTGGTGGTAGATGTTTGCAATTCTAGAGCTAGGGAGGCAGAAACGGGCAGATCTTGTAGCCTCATGGCCAGCCACTTAGCCTGATCTTCTGGGCAGCTCCTAGGCCATTGAGAGACCTCAAAAAAGGTAAATGGTACCCAAGGAATAACAGCTGCTGTTGTCCTCTGGCTTTCAAATGCACATATACACATATATGTACATGGTACATTCACAAACATGTATATACACTCAAAATTCATTTCTGTTACTTTTTAATTTTATGGGGGGGAAAAGGATCCATTGTTAGTTTCCCTAGTGAAAATTATTCTCAGAAGACACAATATGCTATGAAGTATATGCTAACAGCAAGCAATCTACGAAGCCATTTCTACTGAAAAAATATGCCATCTGGAAAGAAACAGTTTGTGGGAATGTGTACAATTGTGATTGTGTTATCCAGGTTAATGATGATGGTAACTGCAGTGTGTGTGTAGTTTTCAAGTAGGAAATGGGACATCACTTGGAAAGAGAGATTACGGATAGCTTTCGGTTAAGATTTCTGGCAATGGTTTTGTGTATTTTAAACTGAGAGGAACTGAATCAAGCTTGCTGAGTTTTTCCCAGGTGCTAGAGCATATGCAGGAAATGCAGTTGAGTTATGGGGATGCTTGCATATTAACATGGCCCAGAATCCTGCTCCTGAGATTCGTCATACACAAAGCTGTGATGAGCTCTACCCAGGTTCTGCAGTGCTCTGTGCCACACTGTCAAGCTCACACCTGTGGTCTTTTATATGGTATCTCCCCTGCCTACAGCACTTCCAACTCTCTGGATCCAGTTCCTCAGTGTGGAGCTCAATTCCATGCCATAGCAATAATTCCTCAACCTTTTGAGATGATAAGAGTCTTATATTACACCCAGCTTGCATATACAAATATTTTTTTGTTTTGTTCTTACAACGACTGTCGTTATGTTTTGGAGGCATGGCTATGAATAACTGCTTCATGAGGAGCTGAGTTACTTCTCTACTGCTGTGATAAGACACTGTGACCAAGGCAACTTTATTATTAAAGTTTCATGGGGGCTTACAATTTCAGAGGATGAGTCCATAGGCATCATGTTGAGGAGCATGGCAGCGTGCAGACAGGCATAGTACTGGAACAGTAGATGAGAGCTTGTATCTCATCCAGAAGATGAAGGAAGGGAGAGCAAACTGGGAATGGTGAGCACTTTCAAAACCCCAAAGCCCACCTTCAGTGATACCCCTTCTCCAACAAGGCTGTACCTCCTAATTTTACCCAATTAGTAACACCCAGTTGAGTACTAAGTGTTCAAACATATGAGCCTATGGGTTCCATTCTCACTTAAAACACCAAAATGAGAAATACCTGGCCTGAGTTTCCTGAGTGCCTACCATGTGATGGCTCCTAGAGGCATGACTCTTTTGAGTGAATTAATGACTTGGATTTGAAATGGTGATCACTAGTCTTGAACCCTCATCCTTTGTTTCTTGCTGGCTTCTGTAAGTGGGTAATGGCTTTACTAGCATGTGTCATGGTTTGTTGGCTGCATTCAAGCACAAATGTTGACCACAGAATAGAGATTATATTTGCTTGAATGTGTCCTGGCTTGTGTAGAGGATCAAAGGCTAATTCCTTAGCCAATAGAATCAGAGTGACTTCAAAGTTAGTTCTACCATGGGTAGATTTGGAAAGAGCACAGACAGGGCTAAAGTCTGGCTGTAGGAAACATTACATCTGTTGTTCTGACTTTAGCTATCTATTTACTGCATCACAAATGGTTCTAATTTAGCATCAACCATGTGCCCAAAGAGAATGATAATGAGCAGAATTACAAATCGAGGGAAGTGAAAAAGGCCATGGAGAATAGCTTGGTACTTTTTCCTCCTCACCCATAGTAACTGGGGTTGGTGTTTGCTTCTTAGAAAAGTGACTACTACTACCTAGGAGTAGGTGGTCAATGAGCAGGTTATTCAAGCAAACCTCCCGTCCCTTCAGGACCTCGGGCTTTTCTTTTCTATATGTAAAGTAAAAGGACTATGATAGATAATCTTTGACTCCCTTTGGATTGTGAATTATTCATTATTCATAGGTAATCTTTTGTAATTCCCAGCCTGTTTGATTTGCTAGACATCATTTCTAAGTCCAAACCCTACATTATGTAGTTTGATATAGAAAGGTCAGCATTAATAATGCATGGTGCTGATAGATATTTTATTACATGTTAGCCAAAGTTACACATTAGAGACAGCAGGAAACTTAGTTCCAGTGACCTCAGGTGTGGCATTGTTACTAATTCCTTTTCACATATGGGAAGTCTAACACTCAGAACATGTGCCCCAAATCTTCCAGAAAGTATCTGAGAGGGTTAGGATTTGAACCTATACATTCCGGTTTCAGAGTCCATGCTAATTTGTCTTAAAGGCAATTTTCTATACAAAGTAAACTTGAGGTTTTTTTTATTATTTATTCGTTTATAAATAGTTTTTTTTCCCCCGAAAGAGACTTGAAGTGCTTCATTAATAAAAACACTATATCATTTACAAAATGTATGGGATATAAAAGTAGTAAAGGGTGGCATATAAGTAAGTAAAGTAAATATGGAAATTCTCATGAATATTTTACTAAAGGTGCACTTAATATTTGTTTTGAGTGTTTCAGTGGTGAATGGAAATATTGGAGAAAAGGAGAATAAAAGAGATGGTGGAGATCAAGCAGAAAGATAGAACACCCTGAAGCCTATAATGTATTCACTACTAGAGGAGACCAGTGTGGGCCTTTTGATAGATAGATAGATAGATAGATAGATAGATAGATAGATAGATAGATAGATAGAGGAAATGAAAGAAAAGAGAGAGAAGATAAGAGAAGGAAGGAATGAAGAAGAAAAAAGAAGAAAGGAAAGAAATGAGAATGAGAAATAGAGAGAGAGAGAGAGAAAGAGAGAGAGAGAGAGAGAGAG
>JADRCC010443912.1:16015-34170 GCA_019843855.1 Hylomyscus alleni
TGTCCTTGGCAAGACAGTTGCCTCTCTGAAGCTATCTGTAGTGCATTCTTGATCTGGGGACATGCCTGGCATTCATAATGCAAGCATCTTATCTTCGAGTTTTACAAGTTCCCATGTGCACTCACAGCCTCCTCTGAAGTCCGAGTATTACTTCTGGTCACATCACTCTTTGCTAATCCCTCCTTGTCGTCAAGAATAATCTATATGCTATTTGAAACTACAGCCTAACATGATCAGGGCCATAGTCACAGTCACTGTCTAGGGAGATATTTAAGATATGGAGCTCCGGAGGATAAAAATTCACAATCACAAGCCTTCTTGTGGGGTTAGCAATCTAAGATGAGATAGGAGAGGTCCCTGCCCCCTTTTCTTTCTGTCATGTGAAGATATAAGAAGCAGAAAGCTCTTTGAAGCCAGGATGAGATCTCTCACTAGGAATCAAGATGTCTGGTAACTTTTTCTTTAAAGGACTTTCTGGTTTCCAGAATCATGGAATGAGTATTGTTTAATTTACTTAGTTCATAATATTTACTTGAGGTCTTTGAGCCAACTAGAGCAGTGTTTGGTGCCAGAAGATCTTGGTGGAACCAGAAGGTCACAGAGGATTAGTCTCAAGTTTGTCTGAATAGTGTTTAGGTCTGCTTGGCATCCATTGTGTGTTCATGCCTTCCGATCCTTCCTGTCTGGAATATGATTATCTATTCTGAGCCTGTTGTAGCAGTGTATTTATTCTGGAAACAATTTATCTGCCGTAGCAGATTTCCAAGGGAAGGAAGGTTGCTCTGTATCAATTATGTCTTGAGTGGCGTGACAAGATGGCCTCAATGACATTTTGTCACAGCGCCACAGGTCTGAAGGCCAGGGGTCTGGGATGAAGGTCTCTGCATGGTCAGGCTTTACCTCTTAATTTGTGTATGCTTGTCTTCTTGCCATTTTAGTGTGTCCTGTTGAAGAGAAGGTTAATGAAGGGAAGGGACAAATGTTGTGAGGGGGAAGAGAGGAAGTTGTAAAAGAGAAGATAAAAAAGCTTCCTAATGTCTCTACCTATAAGGCACAAATTCCATTATGAGCTTTTTCTCTTAGGATCTCTTCTAAGGACAGTTACTTCCAAAAGGCCCATATTGAAGTGCTATGACCTTGGTGTTAGCTTTCAGTATATGGACCTGGAAAAGATACAAACATTCCACCTATGACATTCATTATCTTCCTTTTGTGCTGTGTTTGTGACATATATTTTTTGAGGTTCTGTATATCACACATTCATCTTTATGACATTTGTAAAGTTATCATAAATATATATGTGATATAATTTATCTATACTTATTACATATAAAAATGAATTATGTTATTTTATTTATTTATGTTCTGCTTGATTCCCCTACAACCCACAGTTTCTCATCCCATTCCTCTTGCTCCTTGCCTCCAAGAGAGTGGCCCCCCCATCAGGCATTTTTAACACTGTAGGGAATACTATGTACCTTTATAGTTTATAAGATATTACTGGAAATATCCCAGTATTTCCTGAAAATGTTATAGGGTGTCTACAAAGTGAAAATTGCTAAGACATTTGCATTTAACTATTTTGACATTTAGACTGAAAGCAAAAGAGCTAGTGATTACTGGGTGAAACTGCTGGCCCTACAGCCAGGATGAGAGCAACACTCTATAGTCTCCTTTGCCACCGATGCACAACAGGTCTCTCACTTTTAGTGAGAATGTTATTAATAAAGAAGAAGTCATGGCTAGTTAATATTAACTTTTGTTTGTCCTTTTAGTATATATCTTTTTAATATCCTATTCAAGGAATTAAGAAAAAATGTAAAGCAATTTTGATGAATATATAAATGTGAATTTGTATATAGATATGGAATTTCATATTCATAAAATATCATCTTTGCCTGGAAAAAATTAACTGACAAAAGAAATGGCTTTTTTAAGGTTCCAATATTTCAGAGATGATTCATTAGAAATGAATCATGAGCATGCCAATGTCAAGAAAGACATTTCATAATATTTGTGGTCAAAGATAGCTGAAGTAAATTAATAGAAAATTATAATTTTGGAAATATTTATCCACCATTGTAAGCATAACACAATCTCAACACCTATTGTCATTCTGATGAGTTAAAGTGGTGTGTGAGTAATATGATTTCTTAATATCACACAATAAAATGTGTTAACATTTAAAAGATTTTCATCAGTCCATGAACCAGATAACCAATGCAAGACGCTACAAAGTCACATATGGGAAGAATCAGACATGGTATGTTAGGCCAGTGGATTTTAGTGTACCAGAGTTACAAAGTTCATTTCTGTGGCTTCATCTTCCACACTACAACCAACCTGAAGGAGATAAGTGTTTGCAGTTTTATAACTGGGCAATCCTTTCTAAAGGTTTGTAGTATTCCTTTGGCATCTGAGATAGGTTGGGTTTAAGACTCTCAGTTGACCCCCAAGTCCCTGTCATCCTAGTTTTAGCTATAAAGTGGCATAGAATTTACACATGGCCTATAAGTATGTGCTAGTATCATATGAAACTCATCTTGAGATTATTTGTAATATTTAACATAATATTATTGCTTTGTTGTAGTTGGCATAGGATGGTGATTAGGAGGAAATGACTAGTCATGCCATACAGACAAAACTGTTTTGTTCTCCAAGCATTCTGCCCATTTGGAACACAGAAACTGAGGGCTGGTGGTATAAAAATTTTTTTCTCTACCAACTACTTATCTGTTTGACACTAAATTCCCTTCACATACTTCAGACAAAACAATGTCTCTCCACAGATTAAACACAAGAACATGTAATAAAGCTACATTTTTCTGTCACACCAGCATAAAAAGTTTTAAAAGATAGACAACAGAGACACTCTTCTTACCATATTTGTTTGTTTTACAAAATGTTAAAATATCAAACAATCACATTTTGCTATTCATTACATTTAGTATATTTGTCATTGATTTTAACTGTATTAATAACTCTTAACAACCTTTTAGGGTGATGTATTTGTTAGTTATTAAAAGATACAAACCAGAGAAACAAAAGTCTTGGGTCATTCTCTGTAACTCGCAGAGAATGAAAGGGTTCAGAGGCCAACAGTCCTTGTATTTTAGAATGACTTCTCTCTCTCATTTATTTTACTGATGACAGACTTTTTCATTTCACCAGAATATTTACCATTACGCTTTCCTGTCATTCCTGAGACTTTTTTTTCTAGAAGGAAATGAACCTTTAATCCACACGTAAGAAACCCATTTTAACACTGGCAAATTCTGAGTGGAGTTTTTTGGGTTTTGTTGTTTTCTGGGTGCCAAACCTTGGTTCTTAGGATTGCTAACAGCATTCTACCACTTGGTTTTCTCCTCAGCCCATTATGTCTTTTTCATGCTAGAAATATCTGTCTTTGAATTTGCCAAAAGCAAGCAGAGGAGTGACAATTTTTTCTTTCCTATTAAAATACGTTTGTGGTGTGATGCCATGCTCTCAGTGAAACAAGGTTCCAGGTGACCTAATGTGCTTAACTCACTATGGCCCAGTGTGCTCACCAGTATGCTGTGGAAAGAGAAGGGCAGAGTACACATTCTCCTTTTCAAGAATCTGCTTTGGGGAGAGAGTCCAGGATCCAAGTGTGAGTCCCAAATTAGATGTCTCTTTGCCTTTGTCAGAAATCAGACCTCTGATATGACCCCAGTCATATCACAACAGACACAAAAGATAGATTATGCAGAAGAAAGAGAAGAAATGCCTTGGGAACATTTAAAAGCAAAAGGAAGAAGTGGATGCATTTAGAAGGCTACTTAGGCAGAATAGCTGCACTTGGGTGTATGCACCTCTGCTTTGCTCTGTTGCCTCAGTCTGAGCAAACATGGTTTTAATTCTGAATACTACCTGCTTTAAAATGGTTTTCCAACATCCCTCCCCCCCCCCCCAAATAATGGATTCCAGATTCAGATTCAGTACAACTTCAAGAAACACAAGAGATGGAGCCCTGGAGGGAAATGAAATATGAGGAAAACTTCAAAGCTCCCCACCCCCTACTGAAGAAACACCCCATTTCACATCTTGGCTATGCTTCTAACCATGAGGGAGATCAGTTTTGAAGCAGGTGTGCACTGAACAGTCTGTGGAGCTGGGTGCTGTCCATTGTTTGGTTTTAGTTGTTTTTTTTTTTTCCCCTCTCAAGAAATGTTGAACTGGACCGCTGTGACTACAAGTTCTTCTGTACTGCGTGCATAATGGGTGCTGAGCTGTCTTTCAGTCTGGGGGTGGAATCACTGCTTCTCTCCTGTGATATCGACAGCCAGGTAAGAGGTTTCAGATGTGAGGACGGCAGGTCTAGCTGTGGACATCTGTGGGAGAATCTTTGCTCAGGATTCTTCATGCTAGTGACTGGTGGAAGTGAAGGTGGGGCTTTCCACTAAGCAGAGTCTGGATCTGGTTTATTAAACTTGGAAAGATGTCAAATGCACACAAATTTAAGACTGATGATAGGGTATGTTGTTGAAGGTGCTCAAACAATAGCGACGACATTGATGATAGATAGAAAAGAGTAATTTTCAGCTGAAGGACGTCAGTTTAGATGCTGGAAGGAACCTTCTAGGTTCATTTCTCTCTAAGTAGTTACCCAGAGCTGAGACATTTGTTTTCCCTGCTTCAAAGGCACACCTCTCCTCTGAGTTATTTGATTGTTTTTGAAAAGCCTCTTCAAATGAGTCAAATCTGGCCATTTTTGCCAAATTGGCTTTGAATTTAAGCTCCTCTTGACTCAGCATCCTACACAGTAAGAAGCTAGCAGGGAAATAACCTGCACTAGGAATAAGAATGAATTTTTTTTTTCACCGTCAAAACAGGAAGCTCAATCTTTTGTCTTTGTATTTTGTTCTTTAGCTACTAATTTTGTGGCACTGGGGACTGAACCAAGGGCCCCATGAATGCCAGATGAGTACTGTCCTTCTAAGTTACTCTTGCAACACAGCCCTCCAATCTTAGGATCTGTTAAGATTTAGCAACTTAGCCACTGCACATGTCACACTCTTGTGATGTCATGAAGGCACTGGGCTCAGGGACAGAACAGTTTCAAAGGGAAGTGGTACAAGATGACATTAGGTGGAGAAACTGATAAGGACTTGATGTCATGCAGTTTGTTCTTGTAATAGCCCAGCCTAGAAAAGTACTGGTGGTTCCATCAGTGTCTGTGATTCTCAGTCTTGGGACCCTCTAAACTTGGGTCAACATCCAATTCCACCATTCATTAACTAGCCACTGGGTATGTGAAACTCTTGTATTATCTTCACACTTTTTATGCTAATATAAAATTATTTTAGATTTGCAGTTTTCCTTTCTTAAGAAGTATGTAGGAAAAACACTTTTTATAAGAGTATATAGTCTTTCTCTCTTCTCTCTCTCTCTCTCTCTCTCTCTCTCTCTCTCTCTTTGTCTCTCTCTGTTGATACTTTATGTGCTATGTCAGTGTTCTGCTTTTGTGAATTTGGGCTGTTCGTGAAGCATCAGAGGACTTCAACTGCCTTTTATCATGTGACCATGTCCAAACACCACCCCTCAGAATCCACACTTAAACTCTAACTCAGGGCAAGTGCAGGAAGAATTTTTGTACAAGCTTGAGTGAGTTGGTGGCACAGGCCTGTCTCCAGCAGGCAGGAAGCTGAATAAGATGATAAGAATGAGTCCAATATGAATGATAAGAAAGAGCACAAATATGAATAATAAGAAGGAGATAAAACATGAAAAAGAGGAGAGATATCAAGCATGAATGAGAGGAAAGAGAATAAATGATGAATAAGAACATGAATAAGAAGAAAGAAACCAAACACAAATGGGAGAAAAGAGACTAAAGGTGAATGAGAGAAGCGACTAAACAAGGATAAGAAGACTGAGTCCAAACATGAATGAGAGGAAGGAGATCAAATGCACTTTGATTTCTGTTTAATAGATGCCATGTAGAAAACTAAAACCCTAAGGTGAAATTCTGAAGAATTTTAAGGTGGTGACTTGAAAGCATTAATTTTAAGAATGAGATCCCCTGCTTTTGAACACAGGATCTTGGAAAACCATAGTGATTGTTCATGTTATATTTTTTGATATATCAACTCTTCCATTTTCTCCCCAAGAAGGAAGTACACATCATAGCACTGCCTATAACTTCAAGTAGGAGCTCTTCGTCTTCTTTTATTACCCAGATGTCTTTGTTTGTTTGTTTGTTTGTTTGTTTGTTTGTTTGTTTGTTTTGAGACAGAGTTTTTCTGTGTAGTCCTGGCTGGCCTGGAACTCATTCTGTAGACCAGGCTGGCCTCGAACTCAGAAATTTACCTGCCTCTGAAGTGCTGGGATTAAAGGTGTGTGCCACCACCATCCAGCTTACCCAGAATTCTTTAGCAGGCAATTGACTCCTATTGACCCCATCACAGGATACATTGTAGTACATTTTGTGAACTATATTTAAAATATGCTCTTCCACATGATCATATTTTAGGTAAAGATTATTAGGCAACACAGGTGCATATGTGCCTAGCAGAGATCTTTTCATAGAACAGGTCAGTTACATGTGATTATATTGGTAACATCTTCAGTAGGCATTTTCTGCTTTTGTATCATAAATCCTATACACAGTCTTGAGTGATATTCAGGTCTAGCTTAGTCAGAGATCATTCCACAGCAGATGCTAACAAGATCTTGACCATCAGAGGTCCCCAAAGTGAATGCAACCATGAAGCTTAGGAGCTCCAATTGTTCTAATATGAGAGATTTAAGATTATTCCTGGATGGAATAATCCATCTTTTAAAAAAAGAGTATCTACAAAATTAAAATATGAAATAACAGAAAATAGAATCAATGTCTTATTTTTTGGAACTATTTGGAATAGCTCTTTAGGGTAAAAAACAAAACAAAACAAAACAAAAAACAAAAAACAAAAAACCCAGGAAATTGCAAGATGTCAGGCAGAACTTTACCAAAAAGTTGTTAATATTTTCCTCTAACAATATTAATAGAATTATAACCAAGGATGACTAACATTGAAAACTGTCCTGCAGAGAAAGTCCCATAATGAATAGGAATTCCTATACAGACGTCCCTTATTTGTGTTCAATGGCACACTTGACTGTCTTCTTATGGTCATTATAGAATATATTGTTAAATTATCTAGAGAGGTGGATACATTTTAGCTGGTGACTGAAGAATTTTAATTGCTTTCTGGGAAATTGATAACAAAGAATTAGAAGTAAATGTACTGAACAAGATAAAAAACAAAACATTTTTTCATATATTGCTATAGAATATGATTACTTGAATGATTGCAGGAGCAGCTTCACAGGAAAGAAGATAAGAACTAATTTGCAAACTTTTCTTTTGCCTTCATATTAATCCTTCATCAGAGCATCATGAGATGTGACCTCAAATGCATCCCTTCAACTGAATAGAATCTATGCTGGAGAAAAAGAATACTACTTTGTTTAAATATACTTAGCTTTGTTACTTATAACACAGAAGAAAATAAACAAATGCCATCTGAGAACATCATTTTTGCTATGTATTACTTTAAATAAAAAGTAAAAAATGGAAACTCTATAATGATACATAGTCAAAGTGAAAGTGTTATTCAAGAAAAAGTCAGCATCTTTTACTTTTCGTCCCCTGTTTTTAATTGAGGTCCTAAGTATGATTAATCTAGATCATCTTCCAAAAACAATGTTTATTATTATGAATTATTGAATATGGGAGGGAATAGGAGCACACACAGGTTAGAGGACAACTTTTTCTTTTTCTACCTTTATATATCTTCTAGGGATAGACTAATGTCAATAGGCTTGGCTAGAGCTTTACCTGCTAGCCTTCTGGTTGACCCTAGATAATCTCTACAGTATTTCAACTCATTAGTTTTTGATATAAAATAACTTTTTCTATGCCATTCCTCATATAAAATTTGATGATATTTACTTATTATTTAATTATGGTACCTCATACTCTTCCCTTCTTGTAATATTAGGAATACATATTCTTGGTCCTTCAAAAAAAATCTCAAGGCTCAAGTAACCTTTCTGAGTTTAAGCAGGCCGTGGTATATTTTCTTCCTGCCTATGACATGTCCTCTTGTCTATCTCCAATGAATATGAATGATCTCATTTCCTGCTTGTACAGCTGAGAAGGAGTCATGAAGTTCAAAGGAAAATTGCTTTCCAGTTCTCCACACTGACGTCAGCAATTCCCTGCCTCTTTCAGAATTGGCAGTCAAGGTGTAAAGTAATACCTGAAAGAGGAGAAATCCCAACCTTGCATGAAGTTAACTTTCTGCACTGCTATGATGTGACCATGGTGTTCTCTAAGTATGTAGCCTGTTAAGCCAGCTGTCTCCTTAGGCACTCAGTATTTCCATTATTCAATAAGATGAGTTCTTTGAGGAAGGATCATTTATAAAGTTGCTAGAAATACCCTGACTTCAAGCCCTGGAGACACCATGTATTTTAGGCTTCAGATGCTGAAAAAAATTAACAATACATATGAGAGCAGTTCCAGCCAACATGTAGGTGGTTCATAACTGGGTTCCATTCAATGTTTCTAGCCCAAGCACTATGCATTCTCTCTCATTATTTTGGTGTTAAGACTGAGTAAAGACTCAGTGTTTACAGAATAAAGAACTCCTCAAAACAAACCTCTCTTTGTAAGGGCATGGGAAAATGGGAAGATAGGAAGATAGAACATGACAAAAGCATTTTACTTCTATTTTTGGCTTTTAGGAAGTACTAGGAAAGGTACTAGTGGTCACAACTCAGTTATTTATTGATTGTGCAACAACTATGATATAATAAGAAATGTACACAATGTACACATTACTATCTAACTGGTAAGGCAGACCTGGGAGTGATCTCACTAAACAATTTTAAAGATTCAGATATCTTGTTCTTCATAGAAACTTAACTGCATGTCAAGAGTTAAGCTAGAGCCCAGTCTCTTGCCCTGCAGAAATCTCAACTGCAAAGGAATCAAGGGCTCAACATAAGATTCAGTACCTTGAAACTGTTAAAGGAAAAAGTAGGGAGTTCATTTAAAAATATAGACATAGTTTCTGGAGAGAAATACCGTGGTTAAGAGTATTAGAATGGCTACTCTTCCAGGGGACCCTGGTTCAGTTCGCAGTACTTACTCAGAGACTCACAATCCATTTGTAATTCTAGTTCTAGGGGCTCTGACACCCAATGACATATAGTAAAGACATATGTGGTAAACATATGTATATGCAGGGAAAGAACTTATGAAAATTAATTAATCAATTATAACTAATTAATAAACTAAAATAAATCTGAAAAGATATAGACATAGGTAAGAACTTTGAAAATAGGAGACTAAATATTCAGGGTCAATGATTGACAGTGGGAATTAATGATGTATGGTAATAGTAGAGTATGAAGATAGAGGAGAGAAATGCTGGGCATGTGAAGGTATAAGAAGTGAGAAGAGGAGAATGGTAGAAAACAGGAAGTGTTAAGTGATGATTGAGAAGTCTTATGGAAATCAGACTTTGTAAGGTAATTAAAACTGGAATTTAAAAAAGGAGTTTAAATGGTAATTTACATAGGTGGGCAATGGTGCTTCCATAAAATGTGAGTTATGAGCTATTAATCAAAATACCAAGGTGTGGGATAGCTCCCTATGCATTGTTGGTTGCGGAGTCTACCGAGTTCCTCTAATATAAACAATATAGGCTGTTTCCACTGTTCTTGCTTGCTCACCAGGATGAGATACTATAACACTATTGCTGAAGATACTACATGCTTTGTTTTCAGAACATAGAAAAATCTAGCTGGGTTTGACCTGGCAGTTTCTTCTCTGTTGGCTAGTTTTTACAGTGCTGGAAGTATTGTGCAGGCTGCTGGAGGAGAAAGGACATCAATGATCTTATCCATCAATGAACCCTGCATGCTACAATACCAATCTTCCAGGTGCTTTGATTGCACATCATACTGTAAACATGTCCATGGCTTAGGGGACTGTAGGTTCATGGCTTAGGAGGTTGTAGGGAACCTATTACTGTTGCTTTGCAGAATGAACATGCTGTCATAATGTCTTCAAAATATTTATATTAATACTCATAGATTAGTATTGCTCTCAACACTAACGTTGTTGAGACATTATAAACTCCATTCGATGTGGGTAGTGGTTTATGCAGAGACTCACAACTGGACACCATGTGAACATAAGTGACTTCTGTATGCTCAGTTCTGAAGGGGGCATCTCGATACCCCTGTACTAAGGAGCTCATGGAGAGCCTGTAAGAACTTGAAGGTGAGGATGATTGCTGTGAAATCTTATCTTCTGAATATCATCTGAACATCACACGCATGAACTCACTGAAGCTGAGGTTACCAGCGTAAGAACTGCATAAAAGTGAGCCTGTCAATGTTCCCATATGGAAGAGAAAGGGCACACGAAGCTCAGCCATCACTAAGGAGATATTGGGAGTCACTGACTGCTAGAGCAGGGGAGTCATTTTTCTTTAGGGGTATAGCCAGACGTAGACACAGAAAGAGAAGGTGTTAAGAAGAAGGGTGCTTCCAGAGGGAATGGAAAGGAGATAAGAGAAGCGAGCAGGATGACTATGATTAAAGTATGTGTTATGAATTTGGCAAAGAATGAAATAAAAGGTATTTTAAAAACTATCTGTGGAATTAAGGCCTAGGGTAAGTTAGAGATGTTGCTTATGAAGTCACAATGTCTCACCATAAAATGTCGGACTCATTGCTCCCTGGAAATGCCCTACATGCTACAGAAAGAGTACATTTCAGGAGTAACATCTGCAAATCTGTTCTGCTTTGTCTCCTGGCTTTGCTATATTAGCAGGGCTTTGTAAATACGATCAGCCTACCCAACATTGCACACTTTAATTATTTCTGCTGAGGGCACATGCTTGTCACATAAAGGCTCTTATTACATTCTGGTCAATCAGAAATGGATTGAGAATCACCTATGAGGTATGTCGGCAAAGGAATTTCATGAGGAGTTGGACAATACCCTCAATCTGTGAGTTAAACTAAATTCTACCATCTCTAAATTGCTTTTGTCAGAAGTTCTGGGAAAACAATGAGGAAAATGATTAAAACATGCTTTTTAGCAGTGTTTGGTACATAGTTACTATATGGCCTCTATTGCTGTCACTGTTGTTGCTCATCTGTAGTCTATCTTGACAATGGGACTTTTTATGCCATTTTACCACAGCTACTCATCAAAAGAAAGGATGCAATGGGTATTTGTCATTTTGTGGCTTCCCATAATTTAAACATGTTCTATGTTTGGCAGGAACCATGAGATTTACATAGGACACATGTGGACTTTTTTTTTTTAAATCCAACTTTTGGCAGTTGGAATGGAAATTGGGATGTTAGGTGGCTAGTTAAATGAGTTTGGGTGAAGGAATAGTTGTGAATGATATCAAACTCCTCTAGAGATTATTTCCCGGGGCTGTTATTGTAAGGAATTTGGTAAGGAAGCCATATTGGAAGCTGTGTAGGCCTGAATGTCATACATAGAGCATAGTAAGGCAGTAGCCATTTCTTGTGAGGATGTTTATGCTTAAGAAGGCCATATAGAGGTGTGTGTGTTTATGTGCATGTGCATGTTTGAAAACTATAAATATTTTATCTATGAAAATCTTTAAAAATTTTTTATTAGATATTTTCTTTATTTACATTTCAAATGTTATTCCCTTTCCTGGTTTCCCCTCTGAAAACCCCCTATACGTGCCCCACCCCATGCTCACTAACCAACCTACTACTAATTCCCTGTCCTGGAATTCCCCTACACTGGGGCATTGAGCCTTCACAAGACCAAAGGCCCCTCTTCTCATTGATGTCCCACAAGGCCATCCTCTGCTTCATATGTGGCTGGAGCCATAGGTCCTTCCATGTGTACTCTTTGGTCGGTGGTTTAATCCCTGGGAGCTCTGGTTAGTTCATATTATTGTTCCTCTTATGGGGCTGCAAACCCCTTCAGCTCCTTCTGTCCTTTCTCTAACTCCTTCATTGGGGACCTTGTTCTCAGTCCAATAAAACAAAGCTGAGTGGTGTTCAGCCTAAGCATATTTCAAACTCTTTTGAGAACAGGTTGACAGGCAATTAGTTGTTCTAGGCTGGACCTGGCAAGGATTTGCTTCCAATTATGGTTGAGTAGAAGTGCCACAAACTCTATAAAGTCCTTTCTATGACCAGAAGTTATTTTGGAAGCAGATCATTCTGAAGGTAGAGAATGAGAATACATGAAGAGAGGTCAAGCTGTGAAGGTATAGCTCATCTCTGCCTATATACATTTTATGACAATCTGGTTGACTTACAAAAACCACATAGCTAAATCTAGTGCCTCCAAAGAAGGAACTCCAAAGATAGAGCAAGTGGATACTATAAAGACCAAATTTACACTTATAAGAAGAGATTAATAGAGGAAAATAGAACAATGGATCAATTGTATATGGGCTTTCCAGTATCTTTCCTGTTAAAGAAAATTTTAAATTCAAATTAGTGTTTCTTTTTATTTATTCTAAAGAGATTCCTAATTCATGGTTCTGAGATTTTAAAAAGGAGAATTATCTTCTCTTTCAGAGTTATGGGGATATCTCAGATTGCCACCTGATTGAGGAATAAAGAAACAATAATAATATAGTATTCTCTGGTGTAAAGGATGAGAATATAGCAGTCAAAAATACCCAGCATAATTTTTAAATTTATGCCTGTCAAACCTGGAGTTATCCATGGAAGTCAATATAAAGTATTGCTGTAACATAGCATAAAGAACACAGTTTAGTCAAGAATGAAGGCTAGGGTGATCTAACAGAGCTGGGTTGTTAGAGAACCCTGCTATTAAGGTTGCATTCCACCATTTCTGGATAGCCCTCTGAGCTTGGCACAAAATGGAGAACTTTCTTTCTCAGTAGGCTTCCTTTTCTCTGACCTTTTCTAGAGTAGGTCACTGAGCACATATGCCTGACCTTTCTTGGAGGATAACTGCACAGAGCTTCCTGCAAGTGCTGCATGACTCAGTACACAAGTCTCAATCTAGCTTCCTGCCCATATGATAATTAGGTGCTGTGTAATTACCAATCAGTCCTTTCCACTGTACCCATAAGAGCCCTTATATATCATATCCTAGCCCTGGAACAATAAAATAGAGCTGTCTCACTGAAGCTGTCTCCTGAAGTCCATCCATCATACTCATGGTCTCCTCAACTATACTCACCACTTTACCACACTCTCTCCTATCCAAATTACTTGTGGAAAGTATTTTATCAAAGCAACAGATAAGAAATTTAAAACAAAAATTGCTACTAGAGGGTGAGATACTGCTGCCATGGACTTGGTCGTGTTGGGAGGATTGTGGAAGGATTTTAGGGCTCCAGTCTAAAGAAGTATGTGAGTCCTCCGAGAACTAGAAATATTGAGAGAGGTAGAGACTATAGAAGCCTAGAATATGAAGTTTCAGAGAGAGAGATAAAGATTCCATGAGGTCTGTTCATGGAAAATTTTGGACTGAAATCTGTGAAAGTGAAATTTTCTTCCTTTACTGGGATAACTGATGCTGGTTAGCTGAAGCTGAAGAATCAGCTGTGACTAAGAAGAATTCAGTATCATGAGGTTTAATCTGGGAATCATTTTCTCTCTAGGTCAGCATGCAGAAGCTGTGATACAGATGGAACCAAGTCTGCATCTCAAGCTGGTGGCCAAACTTGATAATATTTAAGAGTCCCATACATAATCTTGGTTTCAGTATCATGAAGCTACAGGACAGAAAGAGTCATGGTGGATACTTGATGTGCTAAGAGAGGACATTGGTAAAGGTCCTTAGTATCAGTAGAGGTCCTGGGGTATTGATGTTCTAGAATGATGCAACAGCCACTAATAATAGCAGCAAATATGGAATAGAACTGGACTGAGGCTATCAGGTAGGCTGTGTGCATTGTAGAGGCAGAGGTAGAGCTTCCAATGCCTTTTCAAACTCAGAAGATCATAAGTGAGTCCCAGATTCAACAGTCAAACATTAGTTGACTATTATTAGTCAAACATATATTGACTATAATAGTCAAACATTAACCTAAACTTCCGGACTTTGCTAATGCCTAAGTGTTATTTATGTTCCAATTACTCACTTTTGGAGCAAGAAAGTATTTATTTTTTATTTTACAGGTATCTACAGTTAAGATATTTTGTGTTTGAAAGAAGAATTTGGTATTTTAAGTTGTTGGGATGTTTTAAAGCCTAAGGAATTTTGAAATGTTATTTGTACTATATTTTATATTGTGACATTAACATGGCATCTTGAAAACAAACAAGAAATGACAGGTTATGATCGAAGGTGATGTCTTTTTGTGCCAAAGTAGACAAAGTGTGAAATATCCTGCTTAATTTTGTTTTCAACTTGACATACCCAGGAAGGGGGAATCTTAATTGAGTTACCTCAATCCAGTTTACCTACAGTTATGCCTGTGGGACATTTTCTTGATTGCCAAAAGGCATACTGGTACCCAACCTTCTGTGGGTAGTAACACTCCTAGGAAGTTGCGCCTATGCTGTGTAAGAAACAGAAGCTTGGGAGCAAGCCAATAAGCAGCAACCCTCAATGGTGTCTGCTTTAGTTCTTGCCTCCAGGTTCTTTCTTAAGTGTCTGCTCTGATTTCCCTCAGTGACAGACTGTGATGTGGAAATGTAAGTTAAATAAATCTCTCCTTCCCAAGCAGTTTTTGGTCAGCATTTTACAATGACAACAGACACATACTAGAACAAGACTCATAGGTGGAGAAAGACTTGCATAATGTCTAAGGTATCTAAAAAGATTTTTATCACAAAGAACTCAGAGTTTTTCATTGTTATTTGCAGAAACAAAATGAAAAGCAGAGAAATATGTGTGAGAATGGCTTCCAAGAATGCTAGAATCAACATGAATAGTATAAATATTGATTAAAATAATTTACTGAGAAAACTAAGAAATGTGAGAGATTCTGGATTCAATACTGCATAGCAACAGGAGTGGATTTTGATGTTTGTTTGGTCTGCTTGATGGCCATTCTAAATGAATTTTAGAATTTATGTAACAAAGAGAAAGACCTATTGTGGGTGACTCATTCTCCATTATACTATAGATTACTTGAAGGCACAGAAGACATGTTCTTTGTAAGGACTTAGAAAGCTGCTGTGGTGGGAGCATTAGTCTAAAGAATATTTTCATGATTCTCAGAATGTTGAGGACTGTTGCAACTGTCCGAAACAAGTACAGTTTCAATGGAATTTCTGGTTTTGAAGCTCTTGAAATATGTATGATGTCAGATGTTAGTAAAGAGCTTGTGATCCCACAATTGTGCTGGAAAGGTATGCACATTTTAGAGTCAAGATAGGAAAGCAAATGTCTTGACTCAACATGAGCTTTAATTATAATTATAATTTATTTATCATGGAGTACCAGGGACAGAAGGTAGGTCACTAAAATAACTGTTTGGTTTGTACAACTTAACATATCAGGGGGTGGGACTTAGGTCTTCTTGAGTAGAAAATGTCTTTATTAAAGTCTCCAATGTGGAGGCCTCAGAAGTGGCAGGGCAGCCGGCTTAGGATCCTTTTTAATTCCCTCTTTACCAAGGAGGTACTGCAGATCCATGGCCCTCTCTGCCCCTTCCCTGCAAGTGGAAAGCCTGTCTCCAGGGTTCTTACCCCAGGACTCATGAAGGACCACTGATCCACAGCCCAATGCACACAGGTCTTACCAGAGGAGAGCTGATCTCCCAGAAGTGCTGACACAGGCTTACAGACTCACAGGAGAAACAAGCTCCAGTCAGAGACAGCAAGAACATCTAACACCAGAGATCAACAGATGGCAAAAGGTAAACACAAGAATCTTACCAACAGAAACCAAGACTACTTGGCTTCATCAGAACCTAGGACTCCCACCACAGCAGGTCCTGGATATTCCAAAACACTGGAAAAGCAAGATTTGGATCTAAAAACATATCTCATGATGGTGCTAGAGGAATTTAAGAAAGACATGAATAACTCCCTTAAAGAAATACAGGAGAACACAAGTAAAGAGGTACAAACTCTTAAACAGGAAACAAACAAACATACAAATCCCATAAAGAATGACAGGAGATCATGAGTAAACAAGTAGAAGTCCTTAAAGAGGAAATACAAAAATACCTTAAGGAATTACAGGAAAACACAAACAAACAGGTGAAAGAATTGAACAAAACCATCCTGGACCTAAAAATGGAAGTGGAAACAATTAAGAAATCACAAAGAGAGACAACTCTGGAGTTAGAAATCTTAGGAAAGGAGTCAGGAAACATAGATGAAAGCATCACCAACAGAATACAAGAGATAGAAGAGAGAATCTCAGGAGCAGAAGATACCATAGAAAACATTGACACAACAGTCAAAGAAAATTTAAAAAGATCCTAACCCAAAACATCCAGGAAATCCAGAACACAATGAGAAGACCAAACCTAAGGATAATAGGTATAAAAGAGAATGAAGACTTAAAGGTCCAGTAAATATCTTCAACAAAATTATAGAAGAAAACTTCCCTAACCTAAAGAAAGAGATGCCCATGAACATAGAAGAAGCCTATAGAACTCCAAATAGACTGGACCAGAAAAGAAATTCCTCCCGCCACAAAATAGTCAAAACATCAAATGCACAAAACAAAGAAATACTAAAAGCAGTAAGGGAAAAAGATCAAGTAACATATAAAGGCAGGCCTATCAGAATTACACCAGACTTCTCGCCAGAGACTATGAAAGCCATAAGATCCTGGGTTGATGTCATACAGACCCTAAGAGAACACAAATGCCAGCCCAGACTACTATACCTAGCAAAACTCTCAATTACCATAGATGGAGAAACCAAAGTATTCCATGACAAAACCAAATTCACACAATATATTTCCACAACTCTAGCTCTTCAAAAGGTAATAAATGGAAACTCCAACACAAGGAGGGGAACTACATCTTTGAAAAAGCAAAAATGTAATCTTCCAACAAAACTAAAAGAAGATAGCCACATGAACAGAATTCCAACTCTAACAACAAAAATAACAGGAAGCAATAATTACCTTTCCTTAATATCTATTAATATCAATGAACTCAATTCCCCAATGAAAAGACATAGACTATCAGACTGGGTACTTAAACAGGACCCAACATTTTGTTGCATATAGGAAACCTACCTCAGTGACAAAGACAGACACTACCTCAGAATAAAAGGATGGAAAACAAATTTCCAAGCCAGTGGTCCAAAGAAAAAAGCTGGAGTAGCCATTCTAATATCGAATAAAATCAACTTTCACCTTAAACTGATAAAAAAAGATAAGGAGGGACACTTCATATTCATCAAAGGCATGATCTACCAAGAGGAACCTTCAATTCTGAACCTCTATGCTCCAAATACAAAGGCATCTACATTCATAAAAGAAACTTTACTAAAGCTCAAAGCACACATTGCACTGCACACAATAATAGTGCAAGATTTCAACACCCCACTCTCTGCAATGGACAGATCATGGAAACAGAAACTGAACAAAGACACAGTGAGACTAACAGAAGTTATGAAACAGATGAATTTAGTAGATATCTATAGAACTTTTTTTATCCTAAAACAAAAGGATATACCTTCTTCTCAGTACCTCAAGATACCTTCTCCAAAACTGACCATATAATTGGTCACAGATCAGGTCTCAACATATATAAGAAGATTGAAATAATTCCTTGCATCTTATCAGTTCACCATGGACTAAGGCTGCTCCTCGACAACAACATAAACAATAGAATGCCCACACACACATGGAAGCTCAACAACACTCTACTCAATGGTAACTTGGTCAAGGAAGAAATAAAGAAAGAAATTAAAGACTTTCTAGAGTTTAATGAAAATGAGGCACAACATACCTCAAACTTATGGGACACAATGAAAGCAGTCCTAAAAGGAAAACTCATAGCATTAAGTGCCTACAAAAAAGAAAGTAGAAAGAGCATACACCAGCAATTTACAGCACATCTGAAAGTTCTAGAACAACAGAAGCAAATTCACCCAAGAGGAGTGGAAGGCAGGAAATAATCAAACTCAGGGCTGAAATCAACCAAATAGAAACAAAAAGAACTATACAAAGAACC
>JADRCC010443912.1:34270-47292 GCA_019843855.1 Hylomyscus alleni
TGAATGGTAACTTGGTCAAGGAAGAAATAAAGAAAGAAATTAAAGACTTTCTAGAGTTTAATGAAAATGAGGCACAACATACCTCAAACTTATGGGACACAATGAAAGCAGTCCTAAAAGGAAAACTCATAGCATTAAGTGCCTACAAAAAGAAAGTAGAAAGAGCATACACCAGCAATTTACAGCACATCTGAAAGTTCTAGAACAACAGAAGCAAATTCACCCAAGAGGAGTGGAAGGCAGGAAATAATCAAACTCAGGGCTGAAATCAACCAAATAGAAACAAAAAGAACTATACAAAGAATCAACCAAACCAGGTTCTTTGAGAAAATCAACAAAACAGATGGACCCATAGCCTGACTAATTAGAGGGCACAGACATTATCCTAATATTATTAACAAGATCAGAAATCAAAAGGGTTACATAACAACAGAGACTGAGGAAATCAAAAAAATCCTAAGAGCCTACTATAAAAGCCTATACTCAGCAAAACTGGAAAACATGGAGAAAATGGACAATTTTCTAGACAGATAATTCATACCAAAGTTAAATCAAGATCAGATCAATGATCTAAACAGTCCCATATCTGCTTATGAAATAGAAACAGTCATTAATAGTCTCCCAACCAAAAAAAGCCCAGGACCAGATGGGTTTAGTGCAGAGTTTTATCAGACCTTCAAAGAAGACCTAATGCCAATACTCCTCAAATTATTCCACAAAATAGAAATGGAAGGTACTCTACCCAATTTGTTCTATGAAGCCACAATTACTCTTATACCTAAACCAGACAAAGACCTAACAAAGAAAGAAAACTTCAGACCAATTTCACTTATGAATATCGATGCAAAAATACTCAATAAAATTCTTGCAAACCAAATCCAAGAACACATTAAAATGATCATCCATCATGACCAAGTAGGCTTCATCCCAGGTATGCAGGAATGGTTCAATATATGGAAATCCATCAACATAATTCATTATATAAGCAAACTCAAAGAAAAAAATATGATCATCTCATTAGATGCTGAGAAAGCATTTGACAAAATCCAACAATCCCTTCATGAAAAAAGTCTTAGAAAGATCAAGAATTCAAGGCCCATACTTAAACATAATAAAAGCAATATACAGCAAGCCAGTAGCCAACATCAAACTAAATGGAGAGAAACTTGAAGCAATCCCACTAAAATCAGGGACTAGACAAGGCTGCCCACTCTCTCCCTACCTATTCAATATTGTACTTGAAGTCCTAGCCAGAGCAATTAGACAACAAAAGAAGATCAAAGGGATATGAATTTGAAAGGAAGAAGTCAAATTATCACTATTTGCTGATGATATGATAGTATGTTTAAGTGACCCCAAAAATTCCACCAGAGAACTCCTAAACCTGATAAACAACTTCAGCAAAGTAGCTGAATATAAAATTAACTCAGGCAAAGCAGTGCCTTCTTCTACACAAAAGATAAACAGGCTGAGAAAGAAATTAGGGAAACAACACCATTCACAATAGTTACAAATAATATAAAATACCTTGGTGTGACTCTAACTAAGCAAGTAAAAGGTTTGTTTGACAAAAACTTCAAGTCTCTGAAGAAGGAAATTGACCAAGATCTCAGAAGATGCAAAGATCTCCCATGCTTGTGGATTGGCAGGATTAATATAGTAAAAATGGCCATCTTGCCAAAAGCAATCTACAGATTCAATGCAATCATCATCAAAATTCCAACTCAATTCTTCACAGACTTAGAGCAATTTCCAAATTCATCTGGAATAACAAAAAACCCAGGAGAGCCAAAACTATTCTCAACAATAAAGGAACCTCTGGTGGAATTACCATCCAGGACACTAAGCTGTACCACAGAGTAATTGTGATTAAAAACTGCATGGTATTGGTACAGTGACAGACAGGTAGATCAATGGAATAAAATTGAAGACCCCAGAAATGAACCCACAAACCCTATGGCCACTTGATCTTTGACAAAGGAGCTAAAACCATCCAGTGGAGAAAAGACAGCATTTTCAACAAATGGTGCTAGCTCAACTGGCAGTTACCATGTAGAAAAATGCAAATCGATCCATTCCTATCTCCTTGTACAAAGCTCAAGTTCAAGTGGATCAAGGACCTCCATATCAAACCAGATACACTGAAACTAATAGAAAAGAAAGTGGGGAAGAGCCTCGAGCACATAAGCACAGGAGAAAATTTCCTGAACAGAACACCAATAGCTTATGCTCTAAGATCAAGAACTGACAAATGGGACCTCATAAAATTTCAAAGCTTCTGTAAGGCAAAAGACACTGTCAATAGGACAAAACGGCAACCAACAAATTGGGAAAAGATCTTTACTAATTCTATATCTGATAGAGGGCTAATATCCAATATATACAAAGAACTCAAGAAGTTAGACTCCAGAGAAACAAATAACCTGATTAAAAAATGGGGTACAGAGCTAAACAAAGAATTGTTAACTGATGAATACTGAATGGCTGAGAAGCACCTAAAGTAATGTTCAACATCCTTAGTCATCAGGGAAATGCAAATCAAAATAACCCTGAGATTACACCTCAGAGCAGTCACAATGGCTAGGATAAAAACTCAGATGTCAGCAAATGCTGGTGCAGAGAAAGAGGAACACTCCTTCCTTGCTGGTGGGATTGCAAGCTGGTACAACCACTCTGGAAATCAGTTTGGCTGTTCCTCAGGAAATTTGACATAGTACTACCAGAGGATCCAGCTATACCACTCCTGGGCATATACCCAGAAGATGCTCCAACACGTAATAAGGGCACATGCTCCACTATGTTCAGAGCAGCCTTTTTTATAATAGCCAGAAACTGGAAATAACCTAGATGTCCCTCAACAGAGGAATGGATACAGAAAATGTGGTATATTTACACAATGGAGTCCTACTCAGTGATTAAAAACAATGAATTTATGAAATTCTTGGGGATATGGATGGACCTGGAGAATATCATCCTGAGTGAGCTAACCCAATCACAAAAGAACACACATGGTATGCATTCTCTGATAAGTGGATATTAGCCTAGAAGATTGGAATACACAAAGTACAAACCACAAACTATAAGAAACTCAAGAAGAAGGAAGACCAAAGTGTGGATACTTTATTCCTTCTTAAAAGGGGGAACAAAATATCTATGGAAGGAGTTGTAGAGACTAACTATGGAACAGAGACTAAAGGAAGGACAATTCAGAGACTCCTCAACCTGGGAATCCTTCCCATATTCAGTCATCAAATCTAGACACTATTGTAGATGGCAGCAAGTGCTGGGTGACAGTGGCCTGATATAGCTGTCTTCTGAGAGGCTCTCACAGTACGCGACTAACACAGAAGTTGAGGCTCACAGCCATCCATTGGACTGAGTACAGGGTCCCCAGTGAAGGAGTTAGAGAAAGGACCCAAGGAGCTGAAGGGTTTGCAGCTCCTTAGGACAAACAACAATATGAAGTAACTAGTACCCTTAGAGCTCCCCGGGACTAAAACACCAATCAAAGTGTGCACATGGGGGGAGTTATGGCTCCAGTAGCACATGTATAGCAGAGGATGGCCAAGTTGGTCATCAATGGGAGGAGAGGCCCTTGGCCCTGTGAAGGTTCTGTGCCCCAGTGTAGGGGAATGCCAGGGCCAGGAAGCAGGAGTGGGTGCAGTGGTGAGTAGGGGGAGGGAGGAGGGAACAGCCATTTGTTTTAGTTTTTGTTTTGGTTTCTTTTCTTTTCCTTTCTTTTTTCTTTTTTCTTTTTTCTTTTCTTTTCTTTTCTTTTCTTTTCTTTTCTTTTCTTTTCTTTTCTTTTTCTTTTGGAGGGGAACCTGGAAAAGAGATATTGTAAATACAGAAAATAGCTAATAAAAAAAAGAGTCTCACCTGTGAGACAGTCCACCGATCTGAAGTCTAGTAAAGTAGAGGCATGGGTGCTCATAAAGCAGAGCCCCTTGATGACATCACATGCATGTAAATACGAATGTCCACTGGGTCTTCCTCTAAAAGACTCGTGCTGTTGATTAAGGTCTAGCTGACAGGTTTAGGGATTGGGTAGTCCAGTCTCAGGGAACATCAGGAACTTTACTCACATTTAAAGGTCAAATGGTCAAAAAAGAAAAGAAAATTTGATCTGAGTTGGAGTCACAGTTGACTCACCTCTATCTTCATTCTACATCTATTTCCCTAGTAACTAAACATGGCTGAAAAAGTCTTTAGGGGTACTCTATTTAGGGACTATGAATAAAGTCCTAATTCTTTGTCAATTGTAAAGTATACAGTTCTCAGTAGTAGAAGCAATAGACATGCAACTTTACCATTTGTCACTAACAAAGAAACAAAAATTGGAAAAATCCCAAAGCTTTAGCATGACTAGAAAAGAGACACCCAGTTTTCAAATCACTTATAAATAATTGTGTAATCCATCTTCCTATCTTGACACAAGCTTATCGATAATATAATGCAACAAGTGAATGAATGAATGAATAATAAATAAGTAAATAAATGCACATGAGTATGTACAGGGTGGATGGCTGGTCTAACATTAAATTTTTAAAAAAACTTAATAGCAAAGTAGACATTATTTTCTGGTGCAAAATACTGAGTCTGTATACTGCTTCAGAGAACAGTCTACATAGCATTGAAACACATTTGAAATCTATGAAGTCAGTCTTAGGAATGTAATATTTCAAGGGAAAGTGAGTTAAAAGAAGTTGAATATTATTTTTTGGAAACTGAACAGAAAAGAGAAAATGTGTCAGTGGAAATAATTCTTTTTTTTTATATGACATTAAATAATAAAATCCTAGAGGAGCATCGCACCATTTCCATTTTTCATAACTCTCCCTTTACTTCTTATCTCCCACTCCAAACCATTCTTTGTTCCAGTAGCTGAAGATAGAATTTTGAAGTTATACCCTCACAAACTTCCCTCAATTACTAGCACTTTCTATAGACTTACAGACACCAGAATTACTGTCTCTCTGTTTTCATTTAAGAACATTAAAGTCTGCTAGGGACAGCATACAATGAC
Source organism: Hylomyscus alleni (assembly GCA_019843855.1). Taxonomy (NCBI): domain Eukaryota; kingdom Metazoa; phylum Chordata; class Mammalia; order Rodentia; family Muridae; genus Hylomyscus; species Hylomyscus alleni. The sequence continues at coordinate 39,297 of JADRCC010443912.1, forward strand.
TGGTACTGCCTGCAGTAGGCCAGGATGGAGACACCTCAGTAGCCCATGCCAGCTCTTTGTAAAAAACAGTTGTCTCCATTTCTCCTAATCTTAGCCCTGGACAACAGCTGTATAGATTTCATTTGTGCATGACTGCTTTTCAGTTGGCCTTGGCGTGCATAATTATTCTATTATATTTGACTTTCTTACTTCTTTCTCCTTCTGCTCTGGTGAATTCTATGAAACTAGATGTTTTTTGATGGAATGATTCTTAAACAATCAAAAAGTTGAGGCACGGGGCACAGCACAGCACAGTCCTAATGACCCAGGTGCGTGCTGAACATTCTCATCTTGGAAACAATGTAACAACTGCACAATGGTAGTTCCAGATTAATGCCTGACTTGCAAAGAAAGTTTGAAGAAATTATTAGGAAATTAAATAGAGCCAACATTGGGACCCCAAGAAAGAGAAAAACTATTGAAGTTATGAACTAAGTTTTGCACAACATTTGAGAGTAGTTCCTAGATAAGTAAGTAGAGAATATGTAAAATCTTATATCAGTAAAACTAAGTCAAAACACTGGGACTCTTAGGAGATTCATTGTGTGTAATGTGCAGAAGCAGAAAGCTAGCAGAAATACTGAGTTAAGGGTTAACTTGACTCTTTCTGGCCACTGCCTGGCAGCTTTGCCCATGTCATTTATCATTAGAACTTCACTAGAAAATGCAACTAGCTGTCCTCGGAGCTCTGAGCTCTGAAGTATAATAAGTTAAAGTTTAAATATGATAAGTTTGCAATTATTATTCTTTTGGCTATAGGCCTGGGAATAGGGAAGCTTGAAACTTTGGGTAACATCTGTAATTCTTGAGTCTTTGTGGGATGTGGTTATTCTTTTGAATTTGATTTGGCAATGATTATACAGTGTCTTTTTTGCTACCTGCATTTGGAGTATCAATAAAAGACTGGGGCAAGAAAAAGGCTAGAGAGCACATAAAGAGCAAATCCAGAGAACGAGCGGCGAGCACGGAGAGAGAGCGTGTGAGGAGTCTGTGAGGTGAATGTGGAGAGCGAATGAAGAGTGAGAGGGAGAGCATGAGAAGAGAAAGTGAAGAGTGAGTGAGGAGAGAATGTGAGGTGTGTGTGGAGAGTGCGTGTGAGTGAAAGGAGAGCGCATACGGTGTGTGTGTGAACTGTGTATGCAGACTGTGTGTGAGAGTGAGAGGGGAACACACAGAGGTGTGTATGAACGTGAGAGTTCAAGAAAAGAAAAGTGCACAGGAGAAAAGCCGAGTGAACAGGAGAATGCAGTGTGTGCAGCCTCAAGCTGTGAGCAAATGACTGAGAGAGAAAGATAGCAGAGAATGAGAGAGAAGAGCGAGAAACTTGAAAAATTGCCTGCCAGCTTGTGTGGAGAACTACTGCGTGCCGCTCCCGGAGATGGTGCTGGTTTCCACCTTCCGCTAGCCCGAAAGTGAGTGCTCTCTGAGATAATCAAGTCCTTAATTGACTATGCCTGCTGCCTCTGGCTGCTTCCGCATTGTGTGACCTATCTGCTGTTCCCACGTGGCCTGCAGGGGTTGGCGGGCACAAGGGTATTTAGGTCCGTGGGCATTCCCCAAGAGAGGGTGAGTGGAGCTAGCCAGAAGTAGGAGGATAAGCATGTAACATCAAGGGGCTAGCTAAGAGTAGAGTAGAGTAGAAGAGTAGAGCAGCAGGGAATAAGCTTGTAACACCAGGAAGCTAGCTAGCTAGAAGAAGCTGAGGAAGAAGCATGTAACAAGGTCCTGAATAAAACTGCTTAAGGAAGAGCTCGTGGTCGTGTCCTTCTTGCTGGGCGAGAGGGCCGCGGCAAGCTTGTACCCAAAATGTAGTCTGTATATATTTATTATGCGCCTTCCAGATATCCCCGCTTCCAGTTGAGAACTCTGATCCTGTGTCAAGGCTGGACCCTGACAAAAGTCCTATAAAATTAAAATCCAAACAATTTAAGTAAGAGTAATTCTTCTAATAAAATATAGTTGACTGTGTTGATAAAATTTAAAAGATGGTGTTAGATATAAAGATTAAATTATAATTTACTCAAAGAATAATAAATGCTATTGAGAAAGTTGTTTGAGGAAAAGAGAAAATTTAGAAAACAGTGAGAATCAAATGACTAAAATAGTAAAAAGATTCAGAAAGAAGTACTGGAAATGAAAGACAAGCTATACACATATATCACACACACATACATCTGTATGTGTGTATGTATGCATAAGTTGAATCACAAGTAATATAAATCAAAATACGAATGGAATAAAAATAGCATTTAAAAGCATACTGTGTCACTTCTGTCTTTAGAAATGCCTAAGGATGACTCAATCAGAAAAACTATTAAAGAACTAAGAACTGCAAGTCTGAAAAACTGCAAAAGGTAATGACTATAGGGACAGCAAAAGCAGACTGATTGTAATGGAGTCTGTGGCAAAAGTAGGAGTGTTCGAGATAAATCACCTGATTTGTTCTTTTAGCCTGAGAGAGGTACAGCTGGAAATGGCAGTGGTTTCACTTAGAACAGCCAGAGTTTTAACTGCGAGAATGATCACTACTAGGGAAAATAACCTTCCTAGGCAAAGGAAATATCCAGAGAACGACTCGACTCACTGCTTATGTTTCCAAGCGACACAGTGGCTGGAATCTTATCAGCCAAAATTAGCCCTTAAACAATTCTCATTTGAAATTTGAACAAAGCCTTAAATGCCTGTTAAAGTTAACACAAATTCTACAATAGCTATGAGATCCAAATATAATCCTAGCCTGCAAAGCTCCAGGTTGATTTAAAAAGAGGGGACAGAAAGGTGCTAAGCACCAGAGGCAGTGGCTGTTGCCAAGCAGTGTTTTTCAAGTGTGAGAGGACCACGGAGTTCATTTACTCTCAGGAGCTGTGACTGCTGGCACAAGAGCAAGTCAGCCTGAGTCTCAGCATATATAGACGAGGGACTCCCAGTCTCTCACCCACCAGGAATATTGTAATTGATGCTTTCTGGGATAGTCTATCTTGTGGATACAACCACTGACAAGCTCCAGTAGATGGTTACCCAGGCATGTATACATTGCATTTAAGAGAACTCAGTGGTTTTAATAAGAGGAGGACATGAAGTTGTGATAGGAAAGTAGTGTGTGTATGTGGTGGTAGGGGGAATAAAGATGAACTCGGAGGACATAGGGATGGCAGTGGATCAAAACTCATGTATGATATTACCAATCAATAAAATAAAAACTGGTTTCCAAGGTGACAGAATGGAGAAGGCAGAAGAAAAGCCCTGGTGATGAGATACATGTGCAGAGAGAGTTCATTTTGAACACAAAAAAGGAAAACAATGTAAAGAGCAAATAGAATGCCATAGAATTTGACAGGGAACATTACAAAGTAAGACAACATGTGCAAGCAGAATGCTTTGATGTGAGGAAAGGGTACTGGGACAGGCAGACGGATGAGAAGATGTAAGGGTTAGAACGTTCAGGATTATGATGAAAGGTATGTACATATAGGCTTGAAACACTAGCTCTCAGACGGGCCAACACAAAGAAGAACCCTTAGTCCCATCAAGAAAAAGAACAAATTGCATAAAAGTGTGCAATAGATCAAATGGAAGGCGATAACTCAGAAATCATGGAGCTGGAAAGATTAGCATCTTTTATGTGCTGAGAGAAAACTATTATTATCCAATATTACTTTTAGAAAAGAATATCAAATTGTACATTTCAAATTCCTATTACCAGGAAAATTGAACAAAGTGATCAATTTGGAGCCATTTCTTGGAAGAATTATTAAAGATTATCAAGATTAAAGAAGATAAAGGGATAAAAATGTACAGTGACTTTATGGTGAAAAGTTGAGATTCTTATTAGATATCCCAATAATCGAGGAGCAGTTCTCAGGACTGAGAGTGGGAAATGAAACCAAGAATGGTGAACTTGGCAATGTCATCTCTCAAGTATCAACTCTGGAAACGTGGTTCTGCACATTTAGGGGTCAAGGCATTTTACACTCATGATTCCATCCTTAAGAATCCCCTGTAGGCTGTCTTTGAATTACATAAGACATGACTTTGGAAAACAGCAAAACAACAGCTAGAACTAAAGAGCTACTGAAATGTGAAGACACACATACCCTGAATAATATGTGCTCCATGTTTCATGTGATATAACATAATGGAATGAGAACATGAAAATGGGGTGGAAAAAAAATCTAGAAGAAAAATGAATGTAATGAAACTGTTTTCTAAACGACCTATTGTGAGTATCATTAAAAGCTACAGAGGAGAATATGAACATTAAGAAAAGGAACCAGTGTAAGGATGATTAAAAGCGATAGATACAAATTATTTGTACCAAAAAGCAAACTTGCTTAGTTTATACCTGGCTATAAACACCCACAGTCCCTCTGAAGGATGCAGGTGAATTGCTAGAAACCAGGAGATTGAGATTAGGCTGCATTTCAAAAAAACAAAGTAAACAATCAAACTTTAAAATACAAAATAGGGCTGGCAAGATGGCTCAGCGGGTAAGGGCACTGACTGCTCTTCCGAAGGTCCTAAGTTTGGATCCCGGCAACCCTATGGTGGCTCACAACCACTCTTAATGAGATCGGACGCCCTCTTCTGGTTTGTCTAAAGACAGCTACAGTGAATTACGTCGGAATGAGTGGGGTCAGAGCGAGTGGGGCTAGCAGAGGTCCTGAGTTCAATTCCCAGAAGCCACACACATGATGGCTCACGGCCATCTGTACAGCTACAGTGTACTCATACACATAAAATAAATAAAATAAATCTTTACAAAAATTTAAAATAACAAAATAAACAGGAGAAATGATAGACAAGCTTCTTTTTTTTTCAGTAGAGTCCCACCTTAATCAAGTGGTGAATTCAGAGTCAGTACTGAAAGCCAGTGGCCCCCAGTACTGTAGAGCTGCTCCTATTTTTATTGTATTTGTGCCAACAAAATCTGACTGGAGTCTAACTACAAAGAACCGCTGTCCGGTAAACACAGACTGACAGACAGGCTAGAAAATTGCTCATGCGGATGTTTCAATATTAATGTTCTGAAGATACAAAGAAAACAAAGCCCCCGTTATACCACTGCAAATCAAATATGATTAAAAAGATCAGAGAACTGGACGCAATGCATCAAATTGGACTCTCTGGGCGATGTTCTGCAGCTTGTATTATAGAGCCACTGATGTCTGAGTGAGCTCTATGCAAATTAGAGTCTGTGTCATCCACATGAATTTCCTGATATGGATGATTTTAACATGAATTTTATATTTTTTAAGGGAATACTACATTTAGGATAAAGAAACACCATATGTACAACTTGTTCTTAAGCGATTAAGGAAGAGGAGAATGAAAGAGAGGAAGAGAGAGGAGGGATGGGGAAGTGGAGGAGAGGAGAAGGCTAATGAACAGAAAGAAAAGAGAAAGATAAAAGGCCAGGAAGGAAGGGTATCTGGATGTTTTGTGCTATTCTTTCAACTTTTATGAGTTTAAAAAGTGTCAAAATAGAAAAAAATTATCAAATTATTTTTATAAGGAAAAATAGCTTGCAACGACAAAGGAATCCACGTGGTGGATCTTGACTGGTGCTTGGGTGATAATTATGACTCCCATGTCTATGTCCATTCACTTACCAGTTTGTCCAAAAGAGAAGATGGATTGGCTTTCCATAGCCCATGGATAACTGCAAGTTTAATCAGGAAGGCTGCTTATTAAAACTGTTGTTAAATATGTGTTCTTCCAACTTCAAATCCCTGCCTAGAAATGAGTCATTATAGGTGCATTAACTTTATGTAACCCTCTGTGCAAATATCTGAAACCACAGGCTGTGTCTCTAGTGGGTGGTGATCAATATGAAAGTCCCCCCTAACTCCTCCTTCGATATTTCAGTATCCCTGATGCATTTGAATTCTGGCCCCATTTTTTAAATTTAACTTTGGTTTTCTCATATTACAATTGTGTAGGAAAGAATTTCCACTTCACATGGAGTTACTAGATTCTATAATAAATTAAAGAAGATGAAACTGGACTTGCTTACATAAGAGATTGTTTTAAACTCAAAATATTCTTTGTTCTTCGCTGCCTGTAACAGTTTGCTTACATACAGAGGACATTAACTTAAGATACTTTCTCCCAGAAGGCTTGAAGTGGCTCAATATTAAAAAAATAAAGCCTGGTTATATTAAAACCAAAAGTCATTTACCAGCGAAGAGAAAAACGCAAGACAAAATCAATGAAGGGAACGGCATTGAGGATGGCATAGAGAATCATAAACTCAGAGCTTTAGGCCTAAGAAGACTAATGCAAATGAACACAGAGGTATACACTGAGCTTGTGCACAGTTTATCTCAAAGACATGCCCTGGTGCTCAAAGGGTAGCAGTGTGTGCATGCACATGTGCGTGCATGTGTGTGCGTGCGTGTGTGTGTGTGTGTGTGTGTGTGCATGTGTGCGTGCATGTGCGTGCATGTGTGTGTGCGCACGCATGTGTGTGCGTGCGTGTGCATGTGTGTGTGCGCATGTGCGTGTGTGTGCGCATGTGTGCGTGTGTGTGCGCATGTGTGCGTGCGTGTGCGTGTGTATGTGTGTGTGCATGTGTGTGTGTGCGTGTGTGTGTGTGCATGTGTGTTTCAGAAAAAACAAGGATGGATTAGAGAAGTACAATAAGTTAACTACTCACCCTACAGATAACTAAAACATTTCCTTGTTACTAAAACTGAGAGAGTTGGGGAAACATTTATATACCAATTAAAACTAAAAGGCTTACTCACGACACTTGATTTTAAAAGTCTTTGAGTTATTTGATACTCTAACACTAACCTGTCCTCCCAGCCCCCTCTCCTCATTGCTCCTCCAACCCCCCTCCTCCCACACACACTGAAGAATCTCTGAGCAAGCTGGAATAAAGAGCCTGATTAAGTGTGGAGTTGGTGTGCTCTGTGTGTACACAGGCATGGCTTGACCACAGGAAACACAGTGAGGGGCCCATTCAGCCGTTAAAAGAATTATGAAGATGGAAAGGAAATAATATATTTTATTCTACTTTTTCCTTGATTTAATTGATTTAATTCCACGGTTTAGGGAGATGTTTCCATAGATAAATTGCTTGCTATGCAAGCACGAGATGCTGAATTCAGCTCCCCATGCACGACTGGGTAGAACCAGTTTTAGACTCAGAGGGTAAGTGATGAGGTGTGTGTTTAAGGAGAGCATGATCTTGAGAGGGAGGAGAAGACTTGGGGGAGGGGAACCTGGGAGAAGGTGGAGTGATTGGAAAGCTTGGAAATAATCAGACACATTGTGTATATGTCGGTCATCAATGGGAGGAGAAGCCCTTGGCCCTGTGAAGGTTCTAGGCCCCAGTGTAGGGAAATGCCAGGGCCAGTAAGCAGGAGAGGGTGGAGTGGTGAGCAGGGGGAAGGGGGGAGGAGGGAGGGAACAGAGATTTGTTCTTGTTGTTGTTTTTTGTTTTTTGTTGTGTCTTTTTTTTTTTGGAGGGGAAACTGGGAAAGGAGATATCATATGATATATAAATAAATATCTAATAAAAAATTCTCAATGTATAAATGAACATATTAAAATAGAAGTCTGCCCAATATATTATGGCATTAGTTTTTTTTTTTTAAATCAGACAAGAGTGAGAGAGCATAGATGCATTTGAATGATAATAAAGTGGAAACACTCTCCTAGGGTAGAGAGCTGCATACTTGAATTTTGCAGAGAATAGTCAGGAAATAGTTATTCTTGAAGAAGTGTTCATGTTTATATGCATAAGAGTGCCATAAAGAACTTAGAATTTTAGATTCTTACAACTTGTCATCTATAAACTCTCACTTGCTTTCATTATTTAACTTTATAGAATCTGAAATTTTGATAGAAGCAGGCTTTCAGCCAAGCTCATTGTTGGAAATATTGAATAAAGGAAGCCAGAAGATTCTATGTGATTTGCTTGTTAAGTCTGACTTACAGCTCAGTCATGTAT
>JADRCC010444021.1:0-14416 GCA_019843855.1 Hylomyscus alleni
TGGATGATGGATAGATGGGTCCATGAAGCTGCAGACATTGCCACAGCTCCAGAGACAGTGAATTAGGGGAGGGTTGGTGAGTTAGAGAAAGACTGAGCTTAGCACGCTGGACCTCTGTAAGCCTGCTACTCATTTTCCTAAGATAATATCTGTCTCTTCCTTAGTCTCAGATTCTTGGGATGAGCAAAGCACAGACCTTTCCCAGCAGCCTAGATGATATCTATTCGGTTTCCATGTTATACAGTTGAGACTCTCTTTCTCCGCCTTGCTTTTAATTTTCTCCAACTTTGACATAACAGTTCAGTAAGTGTCCCAATTTGCTCGTGTTGCTGTGATTAAAAAACTTCCCAAAACACACCTGCCAAAGAACTAGTTTTTTTTTTTTTTTTTTTTGGATTGCAGGTTACAGTTATAAGAAGTCAAGGCAGGAACTGAAGGAAATTGGAGGTGAGAGGTGAAACAGAAACCACTGAGGACAGGGAACACTGCTCTCTGGGCTGCTCAGCTGAATTTCTTGTATAGCCCGATGCCACCTGCCCTCAGAGGGATGAGTCCTCTTCATGCGATGGATGAAGTTCCTCATCTATGATGTGATAGAGGCAGCTCCTCACTTGCAGTTCTGTCTTCCCAGGTGACAGCTTGGGTCAAGATGACAAAAACAAACAGAATCTTCTGAAAATGGATATGCATACATGGAACCAGCACATCTCCCATTCTCTCCCGTTAAATTATATTACACTACCAAAACACTTTTAAAACATCGTAATTGTCATAGCTGTTAACGTATTAAAAATTATTTCTATGTACGTAGGTGTTATGCCTACATGTATGTCTGTATGCTGTTTATGTGCCTAGTTCAGTGTACTAGTGGCCAAAAGAGGGAATTAGATCACCTAAGACCAGAGTTAGAGATGGTTGTGAGCTATCATGTTGGTGCTGTGAATCAAACCAGCGGCCCCTGAAAGAGTAGGGGCCGCTGTATCCCTACTACTCTAGCCCTATTATTACCTATACAAGTTACATCCCATTATTTCACACTTTCATGTCTGGTCACTATCTGTTGGACCATGAAAAGCAGTCTATGTTTTTAGTTGAGTGAGGGTTACTTCCAGAGACCCAGTAGAGAATTCTACAAGGGACAGAACAGTAAAGCCATGCTTCCCAGACATAGATGACTGACCCCACAATCCCTCACTCCATTATTCTGTGCTATCTATCATGAAGACAATGCCACAAGCTCCCAGGATTTTGGCTAGACTCCACCCCCAGTCAAGGGACCATAGGCAGGTATGCCCTGGCCAACAGTTACCTGAGAACAGACAGGTAACTCTTCTCTTTTAACCTCTTACTCTTGTCTTTACTCTCCCTTCCCCCTCTCTCCACATAGCCATGGCTGGCCTCTACTTCTCTACCCTTTCTCTCTCTCTTTTCTACAATAAAACACTTTAACACCTTGGGTTGCCTTCTTTTATCCAGACTCGTGGTGTTGGCCCAGTGTTTGTAGCCGCAAGGCTAGACTGGAAACTAATGTTCCCCACCCCACCCCCTGCTCGCACCCAGGAACTAGAACCTGCCATCTTTGGCCTCCATGAAGCCCAGGGACCCCCGCAGCTGTCCCCCTCTACTCCCCATGGTCTGGGATCCAGACGCCCAGCTGGCAGAGTGGAGCACATGGACAGCTTCCAGAGTTCACTGCCCAGAGTACCCAAGCTCTGGAGGGATGCAGGTTTCTCTCCCCACTTTGCTCTCCACTGGAGGTGCACAGAGTGCATGGTCGGGCAACTATCTGTAGTACATATATTTTGTTCATTTTTACATTTTACATTACAGATCTGTATGGCAAATCATTTCAGGTAGACAGAGTTTGCCTTTACACTGTCTTTCATGGAGACTTTTTCTCTGAGGTCCTCTGGTCAGGTATTGATTTTGCGCTGCCTGCATCTTCTGTTGCCTGTTCCTCATATACTGTTCCATTATGTACATAATTGTCTATCTTGTTATACATCTATGTATGAAAACGTTAGTGTCCTAGTCTACCTATTTCTTGTTGCTGTTACATATGGTATAAGGGAAGGTCTTCTGTTATATTGGAGAAGGAACTTCTCCAATAGAGTATTTGTAAAAGCCCAGCCACAAGTGCATTTTAAAATTCAATGGATTTTGACTGGTATGATGAGTCAGGGCAGAGAAGACACAGCTTTCTACCTGGACTCTTATCTGGTCAACTGGCTGATGACGCTGTGCTGGTTGACACAGAGACATTTCTACTGGCAGCAAGTTCTCAGGTGTAGCAAACACCTGGCTGTCTATGCCTCAGCTGACTATCAGTCTACAAAATAGGGTCCACGAAATATTTTGCATCTTTCAAATTCACCTTTACCTTGAATTCTCTCATTACATGAGGTTGTTGGGACTTCACTATGGCCTACTGTGCATCCATCTAAGGTCCCTCAAGCAGCTGCAAAATGACACCACACCAAGAGCCTGAAGTGTTGGGGAGGAGGCTTGGACTGGAGACAAATGATCTGAAATCATGCAAGTGATCTTGGGTATGCTTCTGTAATTCTATGGACCTCAGTTCACCTCTCCTTAAACTAAGATTGATACTCTATCTCACGTGTCTTCTGAAAGTATGGGACACAGGCCCTTTCTCCACTCCCAGTGCCTTAGGGGTCCTATTGAAACAGAAGACCCTGAAGCCAATGGCAAGCTCAGACACAGATGGATGGCCGCCAGGGGATTCTGTATAGAAAGCCAAGTGTTTAGAGAAAAATGTGACTATAATTACAAGATTCTAGAGAGTCAGACAGAATCAGTAATGGCAGAGAACCAGTGTGATCTAGAATTTTGATCTCAGGAAATTAAGCCTCCTTGGAGCAAGTCAGAAGTTATCCATAGGACTGCAGCATAGGAGGGTTTCTCCTTTTAGAGAAAACCTGTCATGTTTATTCTTACTTCATGTGTGTGGTAGGAAGTGGTGCACACATGCCAACCAGCATGTTTGGAGGCTGGAGGACAACTCTCACAATTCTCCCCTTCTACTGTGTGGATCCCAGGGATTAAAATCAGGTCTTCAGGCTCAGTGTCCTAGCTGATCCATCTTGCCAGCCCAGTTTATTCCGAAAGGGCTGAACTAATAGTTCAGAACTATATTCTGAACTAATGTGCAAATGAAATTATCTTAATTTTTTTCGTTTTGTTTTTGCTTTCCACAGAAATTCCTGCAGAATGACTAAAGACTTATTTGAAAAAAAAAATTGGCTAGCACTTTAGAGAGATGTTTATTGTCTAGATTCTTCTTCCCCAAAGTCTAGAAAAACAAGGAAATGAGTTATGGAACTTTCAGTGAATGTCTATAATTCCTACGGTCACATTCAGCCACAATTCAGTACCAGTTATCTGAGCTCAGCAAGATGTTTTCAAGACCAGGAAGAGCCTCAGTGGTGGATGGACGGTGTTGGAACTGTGCCTGTGGGCTGTGGGGATGCAACCTCACTGGCAAGCACTGCTGGAAAGCAGGAACATGGTGCACTCTGTCGTGGTCAGATATTAAGCTGCAGGTGCTGGAACCACAAGTAACTTCAGGTCTGCTTCCCCTCATAGCAGACTTGGCAATTCCTCAACTCAGGAGTGACTTCATTATTTGAGGCTCTATCATGAAAATAATAGGACTGACATTGCAATGTGTAGAATTTGAAAATGATGAGCAGGCTGAAGCTGCCAGAGAATCTTTATAAGGGTTTAGGGTCACATCTTCCCATGTCACTGAGAGTTACCTATGCCAAGGAATAACATCTGGAATAGCCATTTTTAAAGGGCCAGTGTTCTTCATATCCTTTGCTTTAGTAACATTTGATGAAAGCATTTTAATTGTAAAGGTGAAGACCTGAGGTAGTAATCGGCTAATCTGTCATAAGCTTTGTGAAATATAAAATATGAAATCTTAATTTTGTTCAACAAATGTCTTTATTTGTGTTCTATGGGAATCAGCCACTAGATTTAGTTCTGTTTTTAATGGATGGTCTAGAGTTTGTTGCTCTTCTGGAGAAACTTATTATTCATTCATTCATTTTTTACTTAGGAGTTCATGTAGCCCAGAATGGCCTCAAAATGACAGAAGACAACTTTGAATTTCTGCTCCTCCTACCTTCATTCCATAAGTGCTGGAAGCAGAGTCCTGTGCCTTCAAGCCCTATTCATGTGGTGCTGAGAATCAAATCCAGGACTTCATGCATCCTATACACTCTACCCACTGGCCAACATCCTTACCCTCTACCCAACTTAAAATTTCTACATATTGCAGTTCAAATTCTATATCACTGAAGTATTATGAATTGTATACTAGGAAATTACTTTGAGTCAAACATTAATTATATGAATAATGGATATTTGCTATTTTTATTAGTAATAACTTATAACAAGAGTAGTTAAGTAGGTTCTATGATATGCAGAATTTCTAAATGATAATCTGTGAGTTCATTCTTCACTCCTTCACCCACTGTGACCTACTAGTGCCAGAATGGGTCAAGAGCAGTAGCCCCCCTCTTTTACAAGCACACAGCCACACCTACTTCCTCACAGAATGGCAAGATCTGCTTTCCTGCTGCAATGGTCTGCTTGAGTACCTACCAGAGATCAAAGGGCCCAAAGGCCTGAACAGTGGACTCCTTGCTCCTTCACAAGAGAAAGCTTAACCCCTTGCTAGAATATGACTTTCCACAGTTGGAAGGCCTTGCTCTAAGGAGAGTGTTGTGTCTGGACCACTCATAAATTCCTTTTAGGGTCTAAATCTGTCAGGTAAGTTTTCAGTTTTCCTCCTTGAAGCTGGTACTGCAACAAGCCACTCATGTTCCTTTTCACTTTCTAAGAGTGGCCCTTTCCCACACTCATCAACACAGTTTACACATGGCTACACTTAGCACAGCATAATGCTCCATGGCTCCTGGTTCCTTAGCCAGTAGTCTCTGGATTCCCAGAGTCTTCATCTCCCAGGACAGTTCTAGAATTGTCTTATTTGGGGTACAACCCAGAACAACTGAATGAGAATCTGTCTTTTAATAAAACACCTAGAACTACAGTTTGATGGTGATTAAGTACCCTGCTGGTTCCTGTGTTTGAACATTCCACTCTGCCCCACCATCCCCAAATGGTGACACTGTTTTGGGGAGGTTATATGGGACCTTTAGGAGGTGGGCCCACTGTGTAACTTCTGGTGAAGCATGAACAAAACCTACTTACTCCAGGAAGGGAACTAATGACAGAGCAAAGAAACAATGGTACCAAAATATATTAGGCAAACCAATGGGTTTATTGTGCTTAGTTATGGGGATATGTGTGAGGGGTCCTTAAGGCGGAATGACTCAAGGGCATTCTTTAAGCACCATGAAAAGTCTACCTCAGCCTGGATGACAAATCACGAACCTTGCATTCCTGAAACTCTGTGTGACTTTTCAGCAAGCGGACACTAAAATAGTCTCTCAGCAATGATAACTGCTTATAGAAAATCAGGGAGGAAGGAACCCTGAAAATCTGATAATTTCATGGAATTCCTGCAACTTTTAACTTGGCTATTTCTTGAGTCACACGCCTCCATTTAGGATGAAATGTTAGTACTTGGGAATTTTGTTGGTAGCTCTATATCCTGTCTGCTACCAACACATCAAACCATGCTATAAATTCCCATTTTCCTAAGGGCCACATCAGTTTCCTCTCTATCCAGAGACATCCTTTGTCCCTTGAGGACAAATATCCCTCCTCCCTCTCCCTTGCTCCCTTCCCCTTCTCTCTCACCCTCATTTCCTAACTTTTTCTCTTATTTCTTGTCCTCTATCCCTTTGGGGAAAATTAATCTACTTGGTGATGATAACTTGGTCTTGATGGTCTTGAGACAATATTTTTACTTTCAAAAGCTCAGTGGGTAATGTGCTTCCCTAGCATATAAGAACTCCAGGGTTTGATTCACAGCACCATATACGACTGCAAGTGATGGTAAATGCCTCTAATTCTAGCACTTTGGAGATAGAAGTAGGAGAATCAAAAATTCAATCCCCCTAAGGACATTTACAGCCAGCCTTGAATACAAAGGGCCCTGTCTCATATAAATCAGCAATTACTGAGCATATGCTATGCATGCACAAAGTCCAAGGCTTAACCCCAATCACCGTATTACAAACAGAATGATGTATGTCAGAGTTTTCTAAAAGAACAGAACTGACAACAGAATCCATATTAAATAGGGATTCATGGAGTAGCTTACAGGCTGTGGTCTGGCTTTCTCCCAATGGAAATTTCAAGAATCCAATAGTTTTTCAGTGCATGAGGCTTAACATCAAAGGTGGTCTTGAGTCTATGTCATGATCCCAAAGAAGTTAGGTCAAGCACCCGTGCAGGAAGACCTCTGTAGTAGGATAGATAAGCTTCCCAGAGGGGGAGGGGGTACATAGGCAAAAGACAGGGTTTTCCTTCTTCCAGAATTTTTATACAGGCTTCCACCAGATGGTGTGACCCAGATTTAGGGTCGGTCTTTTGACCTCAATGATCCACTTTTATGGCAAGCCTTCCCATCTCAATTAACCTAAGGAAAAAAAAAGTCTAATCTTGGAAGTGGTCAGTTCCATAAGAATTAGTGGTCAGTCCTGAAATGTTCTAAAAACATACATATAAAACATACAAAAGAATAATACTACATGATCTGAGATTATATTTAGGACTATATACATATATATACCATAACAATGGATGGAAGAAAAGACCACTAATTAGAAGGAGACTGGGGAGGGAGAAATGTAAAGGTTTGAAGGGTGGAGAGGGAATGGGAGAAAAGGGTAGGCCTTGACTGAGCCATGATTGCCATGCTGGCCTCCCCATAGTCTCCTCATGGACTATGCCCTCAGTAAAGGATTGTAGGCTTATATTTTTTGGAATCTACCTTAATAAGTGTACTTAAATGCTTTAACTTACCTCCTAGCCCACCACCCACTAGAGGTAGTGGAAAGGAAAGGTTAATAGGGCAATGGAGGGTGTGGACATGTTTAAAAGTAGTTCTTGCGAACTAATCCAATCTACGTCATCAGGAAATCAGCAGTTCACTTCCCAGGAATCAGTAGCAGCCGCTCAATCCACTCACAAACTTCATTCAGGAATCAAAACAGCAGTTTGATCTAGAAGAGACTGAGAGTTTCTGCCAATTGGTCTGAGTCTCTAGAAGCAGCAAGAAGCCATCAGAACACTACCAGAAGTTCTTTGGTGCATTTCTTTCTATGAAATCATGGCAAAAGATGACCAGCAAAGAGTGTCAAGGAAAACCAATACCACACAGCATAATCTGCTGCCAGTTGGGTTATGTTTATACCCTTTCCAAACATCATGTGTTCTCTAAAGCATCCTCTCTAGCAAAATACCACATATCCTTTTCTAGGCTGCCTCCAGAAAAACATCATGTATTTGTTCTCAGCAAAATATCCTCCCATGTGTCTGCTTCAGCTAAAACATTCTCTCATAAAACAGTTTCCAGAAAACATCACATGACACAACTGAGTCTCCAAAGAAATAAGAAATTTCTACTTCAAAGGGTCCTGGGTAGGACACAAATGACTCAGTTAATATATATTTCAAAGTCACTTGGAACACTTCAACGTTGTCTGGGACCTAAAGAGACTCTCTCTTATGGGGCCTGCAACAAAGTTGATAGGCGTCCCGTGGCTATAGTATTAAAGATGTGCTCAAGAGACTTTCATAAGTAGAACTCAAAGGACAAACAGTCCTGGTTGACACAGGGAAGACCAGGTCTAAAAAGTTCTGTCCCAAAATGCTGGAGTCAACAAGAAGCATATCTTTAAAGTTGTTATATCCCACCAAGTAAACCATCTGTAATCTAGCATAAGTAGACCAGATCCCTTCTAAAGGAATATGAACTAAGGAGCTAGAGATGGAGAAGGGTGAGTGAGGATGGGTACTATGAAGACTTGTATATTTGAGTCCTTGACTATGGTGAGCTAGCAGGCATGTGAGCCTGTGCTGAGCAAAGGATGCTTGGCTGCAGTGGAGCAGATGTACAGAGACGAGAGACCATTTGGTCAGAAAGCACAAGAACACGAGAGACTCCCAGAGTTTCTCATCTCCTCTAGCCTGGGGTTGTTTATCCTGCACATTCTTTCTTTCTAGATACACCCGTTCTTTTACTACAGCTTCCCTTTTACTTGAATGTGAAATGGTCCCCCAGAACCTCACGTGTTTGCAGAGTCGGTCCCTGGCTGATTGAACAGTTAGAAGGTTGTAGAACTTTGGGAAAGTGGCATCTTGCTGCAGGAAGTGCATCAATAGTGGCAGACCTTAAGATTTCATGGCCTAGTCCAGTTTATTGTCTTCTTTCTGCTTCTTGATTACAGACACAAGTGAACATGTGCTCTGTGTTCTGTCTCCACATCTTCCCCTCCATGATGGACTATAAACAAAATTAGCCCTTCGCCTCTGAGCTGCCTTTGTACCAGGTATTTATTCATAGTGATGAGGAAAAGTCTTTATTACACCCTTTAGCCTAAGTGAGCCTGAATGCAGTCCTGTTATTTGCCTTTAGTTGCCAATGAAAAACATTTCTAGTTTACAAACAGTTACCCTATGAACACCAATCTAATGTGAAACATTCTTTGCAAGGAAAGGTACTCAATAATTTGGCGTTATGAGAACAAGCAAATAAAGCATAAAACCCACAGAAAATGATCTGGAGCAAGAGTCTTCCACCATGATTTTACAAGGTGGTGTTCTAGTTTATGCATTGATTGCTTCTAAATCTGGCCAGTACAAACTATTCCTCTTCCTCCTCGTCCTTGAGAACCCCGTCCTTCATGGATGAGTGGATAGTCTTCCTGAATCTGGAACTTGAGGTGACAGGCACAACAATCTTAAAGGCTAGATTAAGCATCTTGGCAAGCTCACACACTCTTACCACATCCGCTATCACAGACTGCCAAAGACAGCACAGGAGGCAGAGATGGGGAATTGGAGAAGCGTTCTTAGTCTTTGACAAAGGTGACTACCTCAGGCTCAGATTCAGAGTCCCACAAAGGATGTGGTAAGGGATGAGATGCCCAAGTGTGCCATATGCCTATATGTTGAACACATATGCATCATATGTGTGGTGTAACTTCCTTCTCTCATTCCCTGTACGCACGTGTTCCACAGCCCAGAGACGCAAAGGAAGGATTGAGCAAGATAACAACGGAAGAAACCTAGCAGTAAAGAATGTTCACTTGTTATCAACAGGGTAGAATATCGGAGGCCAGTGTTTAAAAATCTTTTCTGTAAATGTTCCACATTCTATGGGGCATAGGCCCTGAACACTGACTAAGGGTGCTGAAGAATGAAGCAAGGACAGACACACGGACACATTGACAGTGACACTGGAACCAAGTGAGATCGCTACCTCTGCAACCTGGACCTTCAGGGAGTTCTGTTAGGTACAGCACACGTGGAGAGGATAGCCTTAGTAAGAGGTTGCTCTAGGGGAGCAGTCTCAGGCTGTAAACATCTGAGGTGGAAGCTGCAGTTGCTAGTCTTTGTACATCTTTGTCAAAGGCCATAAACAATAACACTCATACAAGAATATATGAAAAAAGCTTTGCCATTCCTCTTGAGCCTGGTTCATGTGGTAATGGCTTGGCCAACTTTTCCATGGTTGCAAAGCCCTGGAGTCCTCCACATGGCTGTGCCTATGACAACAATACACTCAGTCAGGACTTCCTTCATTCCGGTCTTCCTTCCATCCCTATAGAACATTAATGTACACAAAGGAAAACTCTGAAATGTTATATTCTGTGCCTTGTTTTCAAAGTTCCCGTCTTGGGCAAGGTGAGTACTCCAAGACATTTGCTACTTAAGTCCCAGCCTGTTCGGAAAGACATCATGTTACCTCATAAGATTCATTACACAATTTGTCATTGTAAGTCTGAAAATTTTCAGTAATTCTCTAACACGCTTGCTTACTTGCTTACTCCCTCAAATAAATCTTCTATTTTTAACATAACCACTAAAATTGAATTTTTCTTTTCACTCTTAGTAGTTTCATATCTCCTATCATAGAAACTTCCAAAGCATACTAGAATTCTTAAGAAAATTCAAATGATGAGGAAACGCAAGCTTAAAAGATAATGACAAGCTGTAGGTTTAAATCTGTGCCTGAAATTGTCGATTTCTAGAATAAGTTGGCAGTGATTCAATGGAAGCCTCACTCCTCTTTAAAAAAGTGGAATGGAATCTTGGGTATCTGTCAGTCTCAACCAGGAACTCTCACTCCAATTCCCTGGAAGCCTGAGAATATTTCAGGTTTTAGAGCCTTCACACATGCATACATCGGAGAGCAACAACAACAGCAATAACAACAAATCCCAGACCTTAAAACAACTGGTACCTTGTGATGTTTTTAGGTAGGAAAAAAAATGCATGTATTGGGTGCTAGCTAAGTAGCTAATCTATAACTTTCAAGGACCTAGCAAACAATAAAGCTTGAGTAGCTAGCTGATCACGCCCACATTACATTCTGTGGGATTGTATCCTGTAGCTATTTTCATTGGCAGTGGTGATAATCAGTCATATAGTTTTGACTTACTCTAACCTCATGGAACATGGTGGCTTACTCCTGATCCAAAGACAAGGAGAGATGGTGTAGGACCTCTGAGGGTACTTCTTTCCCAGTGAGATCACAGGCGTCATCTCCCAGTGCTAATGTGAGAGATTCTTCACATACCAAGATGGTCAATTTAAAATCTCACACAGCTTGTGCGTAGGTGGTCGTTCTGTGGACAATGCTTAAAATAGTTGGAGCTCCCACATTAGGCTTCAAAGGAGGTCTGCTGCTGTCTCTCTGTTCTTTGTATAGCATATTCTAAACCTGCAGATGCCCAGGGATATGTTGATTCTTGTAAATGTATATACCAAAAGGGCAGTGGGCTCTGGGTCTGGATCCTGATATTCCTGTAATAACAGATCAGACCTGAATCCAGCCTGTTGGAAATTTGTGTTCATCTGTACACCACGAACAGAGTACCAGGCTCTGGGGCTTTGTTTCTGCCTCTACTCCCACCATCATTGTCTCTCAGCTCAGTTTCTTCTCTTAGCCCTTCATGAGGCATCATCACTATCTTCTTTGGGAATGTGCAGTCTGCATGGACTTTGACCAACATTCTCTTAAGCCTTGCACAACAGATGTGATTCACAAAAACACTCATTTTTCCATCTAAGATTTTCACACAAGATGCTACTGTTGGCAATATCTAACAGTAGTACAAATCATACCAAAATCATAGCTAATCAGCTAAGTACAAATAGAATCATTTACCTTAACCAAAGAGTCACCAAACATCACAATACCATCTGCCTTCCGCACTTGGGAGAAACAAATACAAGTGTTTGAATCTCCCCAAAACAATGTGTTTTCAATTTCAGATGCTACGGTAACACTGTGGTTCTGTGGTCTTTCAAAGCACTTGGCAAAGTGGCTTATAACTTTCTTAGTAAATGGACCGGACTAAAAACTCACCATTGGGACATAGCCTGTATACTGCTCACGCATTCAACACCGTGCATATTATAGAGTGTCATTTAATTGAACTCTTACTTCTCCCTAAATAATTCCCAGCCTTTGTCCCAGTCTCTATTAGATGGTTCTTTGCTCATGAGCTATATTTTAATTATGGAAAAGGGGAGCACTCAGAAAGCGTAAAGAAAGACAGGAGGGGAGGAGAGAGGGAGGGAAGGAAGGGGAAGGGAGGGGTCACTTCTTCCCCTCCCTTAAATACATGACGTAAATACGTGACTCGTTCCTTGTCCTTGTGTTCTATTTGATGTAGTCTTTTCAACAAATATCTTTTGGGAGTTGTGGTGGCTTGAAAATGCTTGTCTCCAGGAATGGTACTATTAGGAAGTATGGCCTTGATTGAGTAGGTATGTCACTGTCCCCATGGCCTTTAACACCTTCATCCTAGTCATGTGCAAGCCCTGTCTTCATCCAGATCCTTCTGAACGAGAAGTGGAACTCTCAGCTCCTCCAGTCCCATGTTTCCCTAGATGCTACTATGGTGCCTCCCTGATGATAGTGGATTGATCCTCTGAACCTGTAAGCCAGCTCTGATTAAATATTGTTTTTTTTCTAAGAGTTGCCTTGGTCATGGTGTCTGTTCACAGGAGTAATACCCTAACTAAGACGGAGGCCGAGGCATGTTGGTGATAGATTCAGTGATAAAGAACTTGCTGAGCACCTGTGAGGACTCAGTTTGAGTTTTATTTCTAGCACCACAAAATAAGTAACACACAAGCCATCCTCCCCCTTGCACCATGTCTTTCTGCATGGATGTCACTTCTCTAGCTTTACCTGATACCACATCTCAGTGTATTATGCTATTTCTACCTTATACTGATGGCTTCAGCGGCTGTTTTCCTAATTTTATTTCATATATTCTCTTCCTAAATCCTCTTAGCTCTATTATTGTCTTCTGCAGCTAAAGAGTGAAAAGTCCAATGTTTAAAACACAGAAAAATGTTTTAAATTTTTTATTACTTTTTTATTGGATATTTTATTTATTTACATGTCAAGTGTTATCCCCTTTCCCAGTTTTCCTGGAGAAACCCTTTATCCCATCCCCCTCCTCCTGCTTCTATGAGGGTGCTCCCCCACCAATGCATTCCTGCCTCCCTGCCCTTACACTCCTCTACACGGGGGCATTGAGCCTTCACAGGACCAAGGTCCTCTTCTCCCATTGATGCCTGACAAGGCCATCCTCTGCTATATATATGGCTGGAGCCATGGGTCCCTCCATGTGTACTCCTTGGATGGTGGTTTAGACCCTGGAAACTCAGGTTGGTTGATATTATTGTACTTCCAATGGGTCTGCAAACCCCCTCAGTTCATTGGCTTCTCTCTCTAATTCCTCCATTGGGGACCCTATGATCAGTTCAATGGTTGGCTGAGAGCATCTGCCTCTGTATATGTCAAGCTCTGGCTAAGCATCTCAGGAGACAGCGATATCAGGTTCCTGTCACCATGCACTTGCTGGCATCCACAATAGTGTCTGCGTTTGGTGACTGTATGTGGGATGGATCCCCAAGTGGGGCAGTCTCTGGATGGCCTTTCCTTCAGTCTCTGCTCCACAATTTGTCTCTGTATTTGCTCTCATGAGTATTTTGTTACCTCTTATAAGGACCAAAGCACCCACAGTTTGGCTTCCTTCTCCTTGAGTTCCATGTGGTCTGTTGAGTTGTATCTTGGGTATTCCAAGCTTTTAGGCTAATATCCACTTATCAGTAAATGCATACCATGTGAGTTCTTTTGTGATTGGGTTACCTCACTCAGGATCATATTGTCTAGTTTCTTTCATTTGCCTGTGAATTTCATGAATTCATTGTTTTTAATAGCTGAGTAGTACTCCATTGTGTAAATGTACCACATTTTCTGTATCCATTTTTCTGTTGAAGGACATCTGGGTTCTTTCTAGCTTCTGGCTATTATAAATAAAGCTGCTATGAACATAGTGGAGCACGTGTGCTTGTTACGTGTTGGAGCATCTTTTGGGTATATGCCAGGAATGGTATAGCTGGATCCTCAGGTAATACTATGTCCAGTTTTGTGAGGAACCACCAGACTGATTTCCAGAGTGGTTGTACCAGCTTGAAATTCCACTAGCAATGGGCGAGTGTTCCTCTTTCTCCACATCCTTGCTAGCATCTGCTGTCACCTGAGTTTTTGATCTTAGCCATTCTGACTGGTGTGAGTTGGAATCTCAGGGTTGTTTTGATATGCATTTCCCTGACGATTAAGGATGTTGAAAATTTCTGTAGGTGCTTCATGATCATTCAGTATTCCTCAGTTGAGGATTCTTTGTTTAGCTCTGTTCCCCATTTTTAAATAGGGTTATTGGATTGTCTGGAGTCTAATTTCTTGAGTTCTTTGTATATATTGGATATTATCCCTCTATTGGATGTGAGATTGGTAAAGATCTTTTACCACTTTGTCTATTGATAGTGTCCTTTGCCTTACAGATGCTTTGCAATTTTATGAAGTCCCAGTTGTCCAACATTGATCTAAGAGTATAACCCATTGGTGTTTTGTTCAGGAAGTTTTTCCCTGTGTCCATGTCCTCAAGGCCCTTCCCCACTTTCTCTTCTATTAGTTTCAGTGTACCTGGTTTTATGTGGAGGTCCCTGATCCATTTGGACTTGAGCCTTGTACAAGGAGATAAGAATGGATTGATTTGCATTCTTGTACATGCTGACCACCAGTTGAACCAGCACCATTTGTGGAAAGTGCTGTCTTTTTTCCACTGTATGGTTTTAGCTCCTTTGTCAAGGATCAAGTGACCATAGGTGTGTGGAGCTCAGGCACAATGAGAAACACTGAGAATAATGGGAAGGAAGATGCAGTCCCCCC
>JADRCC010444206.1:0-15791 GCA_019843855.1 Hylomyscus alleni
TATATTTAAATGTATACATGAATAAGGATATATAGAGATGGATAGAGAGAGAGAGAGAGATAAATTCATCTATCTGAAAGAACTGAAATAGTATTAAAATCTACTGTCAACTACTAAAATTTGTAATGACATGCACACTTAACTTGTCTTAAGATCTCATTAAGAAAGTTATTACAAAATTTTAATAAATATTTTTGTTATGAGAGTATGAAGAGGCATTTGCAAAGCAGGGATTTTTCTCTTCTTAGTCATTATGGTGCCCACATTCTTTTGAGTAATACCTGTCATGTAATAGTCTCTGGATCAATTTCTGTTAAATTAATGATAACCATCTATCACAAAACAAAAGGACTAAGTGGCTACACTGATTTTATACCACTATATCTCTGTCCAACTGTTGAAAATTACAATCAAAAGATAATGTGGGTGCATAACTTATTCCAGATAAACAGCACTTATTTATATTTTTCAGTGTCATTTTGATTCTAACTTTTGACCCAACTTGTTAAGTGTAGAACACTTTCTGTCAATTTCTCATAACAACTTTGAAAAACTGTTGTTTCTAAGTGCAATAGACTGTTAATTTTTTCACTAGAAGTCAAGGGAGCAATAGTTCCTTTTATCTATAAATTGCACTCAAGTAATTTTCACACCGATTGAATTAAATGTGCAAATGAAAAGAGTGCTGATTTGAAATTTAATGAAAATGATGCAATGTATCAGAATTAAGTAACTGATGTGCTAAAAATTAATTGCTCAGTTGTTTAACCTCATTTTGAAATACTACAAAGAAATTCAATTCCAAAGTAAAGTTATATGAATCAGTAGAAAAAAATGGTTTTTAATACTGTGATATGGGGCAAATGTATATTTTTATAAGTTGTTGGAGTTTTATTTACATAGTAGAGTCTACTTAACCTTTTATATTACTAATGAACAATAAATTTAGAAAAAGGAAAATTAAATCTGCATAATAATAATAATAATAATAGTCCATGGGGTCTTATATTTATAACTGTTATTACTTATAGTGTGGCATTAGTAAATATAGATTTGAGTCAGCAAAAATTCTCTGACCTTTTAGTGAAGACAGAGCTTTAAAGAATAATACCAATAGATATACTAGTAAAAGCATAACCTCAACTGTATCATCAAAAATCCACCCAAAATCCACATTCTTTCCCTCACAGACAGACATCTTCACCAAAGGGTGTTCCCTCTCAAAGTAAATTTCTCACTTCCTTCAACCAATGTGTATGTTCTTTTCAGTAGTAGTGTTTTGCCAGGAAGCATTCATGAACCCCAAAAGACCACCAAGAGGCCGTTTCCAATGAAATAGCATTCCCTAAGTGTGTGTGGGGGAGGTGTCTTTCTTGGCAAGTATCTAACTGAAGGTCAATTGTAAGCTGACAGGTGTGTATTCTGAAGCAAGACATGTATAATCACAAATGGTCTGAAAGTAATCTGAAACAATCAGACTAATCTTTAATTAACTGTTGCTAGAAAGTAGCTTATAGTAACTCTGGCCAAGGACAAGCCCTGGGGTCCTTCATGGTATGTGGGAGCAGCTCAGTTTCTGCTGCAGGTCAAATTCTCAGGCTTTTTTTTTCTTTATGATAGAGGCATGCCCCAGGACAGGTTTGGCCTCTGAGTAGCAACTTCTAGCATGCAACTAACAGTAGTATCCAAAGCCTTCAGACTCCGTGTGGCCTCAGGCGTCACCCTAGACAAGAAGTCATAGGAAGATAACACAATCCTGCCACTGGAATTTTTGTTCAGCCATCTCATGGCTCCAAGAAAGTAGTGCTTTCTGCCTGCACAGAGTGCTTTCTCAGTACTAACTCTTGAGCTGCTTTCTGCCTGCACAGAGTGCTTTCTCAGTACTAACTCTTGAGCAGCTATTTTCATTAATCTTCCAGAAGCTTTTCCAAATCTGCATGATAATCAAGTTAGCATTACATAACTAAACCTTTAACAGAGTACAGGGAGGTATTTTAAACATTCGCTGGTCTTGGCTCCATTCTGAAATTATGCACTTATATTTATTGTTTAAATATTTTGCAATCATTACTAGATTTCTGTTCATTTCCTTTCTCATCAATTCAACAACTAATTTAAAAGTACGTTCCTAACTTTAAAACATCCCTAGGTATTCTAGCTCTTTTGTTATTGAATTTTAGGTTTACCGCAGCATTTTGCAGTCACAAAACAATAATTTCAGTCCTTATTATTTGACAAGTATGTCCATGTATATAATCCATATTCTATTCAGGCTCATCTTGTAATAAAGATTCATTTCTGAAAATATTCAAGGCATATATCTATTAACTTAGTTGAATCACTAATGAACAACTTTCTAAATTAGAAGAGCTTACTGGTAAATTCTATCAAGTATATGAATGCCACAATAAAAAATATCTACAATCTTTTTGAGAAAATATAAACACACAGAATATTTCTGAACTAATTCTTTGTTGCCACCAAACATTATCCTAACATGCAAATCTGACAAAAGACAGAACACAAAAGGAAAACTAGACAGCCATACCTTTCATGAAGACAGATATAAAAATCCTCAACACAGCTGAACCCAGCAATCAACAAAAATAATTGTCCACCAAGAACAAATGGAGTTTGTCTACTCAGGCAAGGCAGGATCTCCATTCAGTGATAGTGAGTGGAACCCATTAAGTCAATAGGAGCAGGCTAAATGAATAAGTATCACATGACTCTAACATTAGATGCAGAAAACATATTTGACAAAATCCAACATCAATTTATGACAAAACAAATGAGTAATAGTGGAATGCTCTCAATAGACTTAAAAATCTAAAGGATCAACCATTGATATCATGCAATAGTAAGAAATTAGAATTGCTCTTGCTCAGGTCAGAAGTGTGGCAAACATACTGTTATGTTTTTCAGAGTGTTTTAGCTCTGTGTTAATTTCTGTATCATGTAATTGATGTCATGCTATTAATGGAATGCACATAGAATATTTGTGTGCACTGGCACTTGACTTCTTGAGTTCATTTTCTTTGAATCACTTCTGTTTTTATGACACATTATTTTACTCCAGGATGGCTTCAAAGCTGCTGTATAGTGGAGAATGACTTTGAACTTATGCTCATACCTCTACCCCCAGAGTACTAAGATTAGTGGCATGCACCATCACTCATAGTTTATGTGTGATGTGCTTGGGGTCAAACACAGTGTCTCATGCATACTAGGCAGTCACTGTTTAACTACATCTCCAGCGTTACAAAGTCTTGCAGAATCATAGATTCAGTTGTCAGATGCTGAAACTAAAAAAGCAGAAGTTAGTATATTACCTATTTTAGTCTTTATGTATTTATTATGTCTTACTGATTTACTTCTCTAAAAATTAACATATTTCCAAACTGAAAATATTCCACATATTAAATGGTATTTCAATTTGGAAATTTAATATATCTGTGATATAATTATTAAAGGCAGCAGTGTAGCAGGGATCATCTTTCTACTACTGGGATTAGCAACAAATTGAAAAGATGTGAGTGTGCCTAAAGACAGATACCATATTCTAAAACTGAATTACTATTACCACAAATAAGACAAAATCTGGAGGAAGCCACAGAAAGTGTACCAGGAAGACTTTAACTTGTGGGAATCATTTACAATGATTAGATATTTAAATCTAAGTCTTAATGAATTGCTTTTAACTTTCCTCACACCAACATTTTAAAATTCTTTCATAATCAAATATCTCTGGATGAAAACTTTTTCTCGAGCATTGACAGAGACTGTGCTTGACAATTAGATATGTTGTAAGAGCCAGGCAGTGGTGGCACAAGCCTTTAATCCCAGCACTTTGGAGGCAGAGCCAGGCAGATTTCTGAGTTCAAGGACAGCCTGGTCTACAGAGTGAGTTCCAGGACAGCCAGGGATACACAGAGAAACCCTGTGTTGGAAAAAAAAAAAAAAAAAAAAACAGAAAAGAAATGTTGTAAGAACTGATTTTAGAATATAAAAATTAGATATTAGTAAATCAAACTTGGTTGGCCTTCAAAGCTGAAAAACAGAATGGCATCAGTGGGCACGAGGGTGGCATTTGAATACAGACAAGTGCCAGCAGAGTGGCATAAATTATTTTTCTGTGACTCCCTGGAATGAAATGTTCATTCAAGGCGACCTTTGGCAGGTAAGCTGACTGCTGTGACAAACTTGTCATGATAAGATTGAATAATACAAGTAACATGGAGCAGGCTGGCTGTTCCAGTGCTACTGCAGTGCTTTAAGAAAAAAAAAAAGTAAAGTTAGGTCAAGGTTTTTAATCTTTATCTAATAATGATGGAGAACAAAGAAAGGACTCATGTGCATCCTAAATTGTTTTATGTTTCTTGCAAATTCAGTAGTTGGATGGAAAAACTAAAAACGAGACACATTTTACCTATGGATAGCTAACTCATAACATGAATGATTTAGCTCCCTTGCAAGATCTCAAAGAATATAAAGGATAGTCTCTGACCCTGCAAGTGGAATGGAGCATTTGGATGAATTCTAATCAGTTTTAGAAATTTGGCACATAAAGGTCAAAATATTCTTAGGATAAATGAAAAAGCTTTTTCTTATCTCTAATGATGAAGCGCACCCCCCCCCCCACCTAAGGATCTGCAGTAACCTCAACAGAAGAGATGGCCATGCAGTGGAAGACCAATATCAGTCACCACCATCTTTGCCATTCCACCCCAATGCCAGGTTGTAATGTGGACTAAAGGCGATGCATCTCCAAGGTAGCAAGTTTATATTTAACCTTATACAATAAAAACAACATGATTTTGATGACATGATAGACATATTTCAGAGCTATTTATGAAGAAACTGGTTTGATGAACTTGGTTTATTCCAACATGAACACTATAAAATGTAGACAGGACCTTCTGCAAATACTGAATTATAAACAATTCATCTGTAGATTCGCTGACACAAATCTACCTCTTGAAACATAGGACTTTTCAAACTTGACCTTCATACCATTAGGGATAATTCTACAGGAATAATATGCAAGTTATTTAACAACATAAAATTCAAAAGAGTACTGTGAGTGGCACAAAACACAGGAGTCATCATTTCTAATTCTTGATGCCAATAGTAAATCACGTAAACACTAAGTTAAATAATAATAAGAGATTAAAAGGTATAACTATACAAGATACCCCAGGCATGAAGACATCATGTGTATACTTATGGAGAACTGCAACTTTTAGAAATTATACAGGGGAATTGCATAAAAATACACAAGATATTTTACAAACAACTACTCATCATTCGTAGGAATTCCTATATCCCACTACGAGAATCCATGTAGTAACATATGCCTCTAAACAAGAAACCTTTGTGAGGTAATTGGACTATAGGAAAGCTACCTTTGAATTGGTTGATGTACTCATGTGAGCTGCTATTTGATCTTCATGTCAATGTTGTTCTAACAGAGAGTCAATCCAACCCTTCTCTGCTCTGGCACAGGGCCTTGCTGTGTGACCTGACTTCACTATGCTCCTGCCTGGATGCTATCTGCTAGACCAGCCTTACTGGAACAATTACCATGTTTTTTGGACTTTTTAGTCACTGAACTTGAGTGATAAATAGACCTTTAACAAAAAAGTATCCAGCCTCAGTTACTTTGTTTTATCAACAGAAAATAGATTGGGATATTGTATAAATTTTACCATTAAATAAACTGGAGATCAGAGACCAGGGTATTTTGTCTTGACTTTATACATTATTTCAATAAAACTTTCATTATGGAAATTATCACACATTCCAAACCACCCACTTCACACACATATAAACACAAACAGTGGGTTTAGGTAGATAATTAACTATAATGATCTTTCCCAGAGGTCATGACTCCATTAGGTCTACATATTGAGACAGTGTGGATAGTGAAACTCGAAATATTGTAAACTGCTTTTAAATTCAGTGAACAAAATTCTGATGCACCCTCTTTTTTATCTTGAAATTAACAGAGTCACTTTGAGATTCACATCTAGCTGGTGATTTATTACCTTATCTCTGTTTTGCCTTTACCTAAAAATTTATTTTACCATTTATTGAATAACTTTATAAATTCTTCAACACTTGAATAAACAGAAAGCTATAAATTGAAAATTATTGTGTTCCATGTCACAGAGAAAATATAATTCTAGTTCCATGTCCAAAAAATTAAAAATTAAAAAAAAAAAGGTAACTTTAGTAATCTTTAAAAATAGTTTGGGGTTTACATTCCTAAGTATAAGACTGACAATGAAGAGCTATCATCACTTATTACTTGAAAGACAAACTCAGATCACATATTTACCAAAAGAGTTTTATATTATATCCTAGCTGAAAGAACAAACTAAAGCAACTTGATATTCTGCTCTCAGTTAAATAAATGATGAGAGAAAGTCTTCCAAATTTAGTGTTTTGTCAAAATACTAGAGCAGAGTCAGTTTTATCCAGTACCATGATCTTTGTAATCTGGTCAAAATTAAACCACCTTCAGGCAGGCGTGCCATCGGTGTTTCTGCTGGTCGCATTTTTTTAAATTAGCTATGACCCTTCCTGACACTCCCACTCACCTCAGGCAGCTTGTTTCTGGCAGTGACTACACATGTTCAGTGAAGTTTTGCAAAGTTCTCTATGTACTTCTCCTTTATCCCATTACTTCTCTTAGACAATATAATTCTTATAGCAAGACGCTGAACTTCATATGTATGTTAAATAGCTGCACTTCTAATCTGGATTTTTCCCAAATGTCACCGCAGCCCAATTCTTCAGTTTGTGTTCAGTGCGCATGTGTAGGTCTAGCCATGCCTCATCTCCATAAAGGTAATCTTAAATGTGCTACCATTGTTTCAACTTTTCACTTAACATTTATTCATGCACTTGTTCTACCCGGTAGACGGAAGCACAGGCTCTAATGGCGTCTGAGAGTCTCATGCTGAAGGCGGACGAACTACAGTTACCAGCTTGCTAGATGTTTGTAAGAAGCATCATTAGAAGACATCAATAATCTTACCACTTAGGCAAAATTGATGCTAGCATTACATTTATGCTGTCTTATATTATACCTGATACTTGATTTTTTTTTTGATGGATAATATTCCATTGTTTCAGAGGGCTTCATGAAGTCACAGTGTAGTCATTCATTATATTCTAAAGATAAATCAATTTTAATTGAAGTTTGTATAAATCATATCAACAATTCTCAGATAACTGGTGCCAGATATTAGAAAAGCATAAAGGCTGGATTGTTTAGTGTACAATTTTGGTTCTTGTTCAGTTATATCAAAAATATTTCTTCTTAGTTCTGCACCGGCATATACCTACAATCCTATCACTTCTAAGGCTGAGGTAAGATAATCACACATTGCCAGCCTGGGTTATACAGCATCACCTTGTCTCAGAAAGGAAAACAAAGAGCTGAAGGCTCAGTCAATAGAACACTCTTCTTAGAAGCATGAGGACCCAAGCTCAGATGCTCATGAACTATTAAAAAGCTGGACTTAGTGGCAACTGGAATCCCACCGATGGTCGGAAGGTTCGAAAAGATAGATACTGGGGAGGCTGCAAGGAAGCTAAGGTGGCCTGTATGCTCAAAGTTCCAAGCTAACCAGATACTTGGGGCACAACTGAGTCTTGCCACCCAAGATTGCCTTCTGACAACCAGTGTGTGAATGCCCTCCCACCCGCACAAGCAGACCTACCCAAAAGGAAGAAACACACATATACCTTGTCTGTGTGTTTTTAAAGAAAACAAAAACATTCACAACACAGAAGGAAATTCCCAAAGAATAAAATTTCAAGTTAGTGAGAAAAAAATTGCTGTTCTAACATTCTCTATATCACAAGTAAATGTGTCTTCATAAAAAATAATAAATAAATAAATAAATAAATAAATAAATAAATAAATAAATAAGATTGTAACTCATTCTTTTAAAAATAAATCCAAATTCCTGGGAACCGCTGGGCCGCTCTAGGCAGGAAGCAGGTAGGCTGGCAGCAGACGCTCATCTTTCGCTCCTTTCCTCCAAACCCAATCCCACAGGCTCATCCCACTGTATAGCAGACCCACAAACATATGTTCCATCTCCTACAGATAATGCAGATTAGCTTCTCCTCCAGTCCGGCCCCCGATCTGTCCCAGACCCCAACTCCAAGAGGCACTTCCTGAGACCCCGCAGGCCACGTCCACCAGGAAAGCAGGCAGATCATCACCTATACCTCTTCTTTAAATTCAATTCCCCAGTCTCGTCTCGTCCTCTGTAACACACTCCCTGTTTTGTCATAAACGCTTTGCTTTCCTCCCTCTATTGAGGCCCCTCATCTATGTCCCACCCCCACCCCCACACCCTCCCCCACTCCCGGCCCACTCGCATTCCTAAAGCTTCACACTTTTAATGACTGAATGTCATAATTAGCTCACAAGAAGTTCACTTATTAAACTTATATTACTTGCTAAGAATGCCCAATACATAATTAAAACTAGAAATTCCATGAATTAGAAAACAATAAAATTAAATTAGAAATGTTTTAAAATAAAACTGCGGTTTCCACTCCAAGTACAGTTAAATTTCAAACTTAACTAAAAATCGATCTTGGGGAAGCCTATACCAAGTCTGGTGTTTCTTGGGTTAATTATGTCACCAGAAACATGCGATATTATAGCATGTGATACTAGCAATCAATCCTAAGTCATGACAGTTAAGGTTATAAAACTAATAAAAGAATTAACTAAGCCAACATTATTCTCATATTTTTGAACATTTTAAATGTCTGTGATTTCAGAAGTTTCATGAGAATGTTCAAAAAAAAAGTGCATAGAACACAATTTTTTTTCTGTTTTCCAGTCCCCTTCAAAATCAACACTCCAATCTGAGTCCGTTCATTTATACTTCATAAATGTGATATGGAAGGAAGTATGTCTCATTTCTGACATTTGAATAAAATGAAATTCATATATTCATATTAGTTGTATAATGTATTTGAATAGTGTTCAATTGCTTTAACTTTCTCATTTTTATTGGTCCATTTCAAATTGCATACACATATGTATTTTGATCATATTCAAATCTTTTATAAAACCCAACAGGGCCCCTGGTGATTCCTACCAATTATTGGGTGTGCAACCTTGTAGGAGAGCATGATGAGCCTACCAAGGGCCACACCCTTAAAAAAACCACTGCCCTTCCTCCTCAAGCAGATGTCAGCAGTCAATTGCTCCTGAGCTAAGGGTGGGACCGTGGTCGTATCCCTACTCATCTCTGAGATTTTATCTTGCTTTTGTCTGTAAAGGTGTGTGGTTTTCTGCATGCTGTCTACATGGCTGAGAATTCATAAGTGCAACTGTCCTGCTCTGCCTTTAAACACTTTTCCTTGGTACTTGTCCACAGCCTCTAGTTCTTATACTCCTTCCATCCCTTTCTGCAATCATCCTTGAGCCTTAGGAGGAGGAGGTGCAATATAGGTGTGCCATTTAGGCTAGGAATTTTGTAGTCTCCTAATCTCTCTATATTTTGACCAATTGTGGATCATTTTGTTATCATAATATATTGCATAATGAAAATTCTCTGATAAGAGTATAAATCATTAGGAGTTGCATAACAATGTGTCCCTTTTGCAGAATAATAACATAGTTTCTCCTGTAGGGCTTACGGCCTGTCTAGTCACAGGTTTTTGGTCCGAGTATTAATCTAAGGTATGAATTTCAACTTGTAGAGGAGGCCTTAAATCTATATAGAAAGGGGTTAGTTACTGCCATGACAGGGATTGCAGATAAGTGAGTCTGATGGTTACCTTTCTCCTCTAGTATGATTCATCTTCAGGCACCATGAAAACTATCAGAAGGAGAAGAAGCCTCTCGAGTGAGCACCAGCATGATTTCTGGGATGTGTGACTCAAGTGTGTGTTGTCGTCAGCAACAGGATATTACCATCAAGAATCAATTGCTTTAAAATTAACGCCCCCATTTCCAAAAATAAATATTTTAAGGCATATAACATAGGTCCTTCCTTTCTACCTCTCAAATGTGATTGTAATCTTATGGTCATACTACATGATTGCTTGCCTGAATTTAGTTCATTAAATCTTTGTGATTCTAGTCTTATTGTTTTTCCTGATGTGGTGTTGTGTCAATGACTGGCATTCTCTTGATACCCGAGCTTGTATATTAATACTTCACTAACTGTTCTCAGATGAAGTGTACAGTTTTGCAGTTTTTGAAGAGATTTATCTACCAATTAGAATTCTCTGTAGGAAGAAAATTAAGTTCACTATATACAGCCAACTGTTCTTTTCCCCAGAGCATATTTCTGACAGCAATACAATTGGTTCCCATTATATTATGTCATTGCTAGACTTAGACATTACATGACTTTTCTTTTCTGAACTAATCTGTTCCCAAAAAGTTCCTCAAATTTCTAAACATTTATGTCTCAAGCTTTATTCTGATATTGTGAATATCTTCTGTCTTCCTTCCATATATTGTTCTCTGGTTGTCTTTCATAAACATAAGTCCTTTAGGAAAGTTAATATTGTCTTTTTTCCATGAGGTGGTGGGGGCATGGCTGAAATTAGGTTGTCTGAGAGGAATGAAGCCTTGGCTTCATTTTAGAAGTGTGACATTTGTAGGAAAAAGCCTACATATTATGGCTTGGAATCTCCCCTTCTTGTTACATTGTCAGAACAGATGAATGCCAATGTGTAAACATTTTTGTTATTAACTTGAAAGGAAGTATCAATCAGTCTAGACTGAATTATCTTTTTATAGGAGTTAACAGTAAAGAGTAGATGACTATAGACCATCCTGACATGTTACCAGGTTGTAATAGGAAGGAGTAGAAACATGAAAGAAAAGTTGCTTGATCTTAAGTCCATAGTCTTAGTATGACTACAAGACGTTTCAGATTTTTTTCTTAAATTTCATACATTTTTTTCCTTATGAAGATGCTGTCCTTTATTTTCAATTTTTCTAAACTATGATAGCTCTAAAATAAATAATTTACTGGCACATGCTTCCTTTAAAAGGAGATATTTTCTTCAATGTTTTAATACCAAACAATGTAATCTTTTTATTCCTCTTTTTTTTTTTACATGTTTACTGACATACAAGTGAGTGCTATGATAACAGGTCTAGAGATGGCTACAGCAGTAAGGGAATGGAAAGTGGAGGTGGAGTGTGTGTCTCACTCAGCACCAAGGCCAAATGGAATCTCCACTGAGACCAAGGCCAGTGCCCTCCACCCTTACTCTTGCTCTCTGTCACCTGACTCCACGCCAGAGCAGAAAGTTCTACTGGTAACATGTTTTCCAGGAACTAAAAGAGCAAAATACAGAGAGTTGTTGCTGTCCTCTTGTGATAAACTCAGGGGGGTTCTGATCCTGTGTTATCTTTCAACCTCTAGCTTTGGTAGGGACACACAAAGGACCACTGATCTCTTCTCCTTGCATTAGGGGCATTAATTTTCCCTGCCGTGTCAGCCCACCATCACCACATTGTGGGAGAGAATGAGTATAACATGTATTACTAGCCTAACAGATGGGATGGAGCTCCAGGGATCCAAGACCACACAGGTGCTTCAAGAATGGTGTTAGAGAAACCAGAGGCAGGTGCCAGCTCATCAGTACAATGACCACATCTCTCCTCTTGACAAAACCTCAGGCCTGGACAGCATACAAGGCCAAGTTCACCAGAGGTCTGAGTCCTCAACCCAATCCTCCTTGGACTACATTCTTATACAGACAGAAAAGGTGTCATAGTACAGATGGGCCTGCCCTGTTGTCTGGGGATTATGTCTCACAGCAATGAGAACTTGTGGGCGGTATCTGGTCACCTGCTGGACACTCCTGCCAAAGGTAATGAGCAGGATAATGGCTCCAATGCAACACTTGAAGGTGGTTTCCATAGCACCCGGGGTAGAGGCACCTCTGGGATCTTTGGTAATGGGCACCAGGTGGTAGAGTTCCACCAATAATTGCAAGTAATAGATGGAAGCTTCTGCCTTGCTGGCAGTTAGGTGTCCATGCTGGCAGTAAGGTGGACCAGAGGACAGTTAGCTTTAATCTTGCCAGCAAGGTTGCATTTTCTAACATCATCTTCTTAGCAAGGAAGACATTTCTGCAGAATTCTCAACAACTAGGTCACCCACTGGAAACCATGATACCATTGCTTGTCTCAGAAATCTCATCAAACCCGTGGAAGTTACGGTTCTCAATAGTGCTGATAATCTTGTGGTTCACGCCTTGTTCTCCCAGCACCTTCCTAATTCATGCATGTTGGTCACCTTGAAGAGGAAAGGCTTTCAAACCCTGTGTCTATGTCCTGTTCTACTCTGAACTTCATATGCAGATGTCTTTATCAGACACAGCAGAGGGGTTCAAGAAGCCCTGTAAGGTTCTCATCCCTTTTGCTGCCCTA
Organism: Hylomyscus alleni; assembly: GCA_019843855.1. NCBI lineage: Eukaryota > Metazoa > Chordata > Mammalia > Rodentia > Muridae > Hylomyscus > Hylomyscus alleni. The sequence continues at coordinate 12,440 of JADRCC010444206.1, forward strand.
TGAGCCAACATTCTTCAGCCAGGTCACCAGGAAGTCAGCACCTTTCTCCTTTACCTGCAATGAAATGAGTTTGCCATCATCCACGTAGATCCTGCTGTCTACCTCTACCACCTAGCAAATAGAAGTTTGTGTAGTCCAGCCTCTGTTCATGCCAAACTTTTTCACAAAGATGTTATTCACAGTGACCCCCAGAGTATCTCCCTTCCTCACACTCTGCCTCCACAGTACTGCTGTACTTGATGAATCCAGTTTAGATCTCAAGTCCCTTTGAGTCCAGAGCTACCTTAACAGGCAAGAAAAGGTGTGAAGCTTCCTATGGATGTGCATATATTCTTAATAGTCTCTTAGTGGTACTCTTGAGTTCCATGAGAGACATTCAGATAACCTACATTCATTTCAGACTTAAACATCTCATGCTACATATCCATAGACTGGTATCCAGGACTAATAGCACCAAATTATGTGGATATTGCAGGCCTCAATGGGTGCACAGGCACATATGTTGCAAGAAGGTGTCTGGTATGATGGTTCGGCAGTCCTGGATCTGAATGAAGGAACTCCTAGCTTCACTGAATGACTTTGGAATAGTTCCTGAGGTCCCTGAGTGGCTCTAGTTCCTGTCACACTGCCCAATTTAGGCTCTTAGAGGGTCAGGACTGTTACTACTGTACATGTTTTAAATTATTTTTTATAAAAATTTATTTATTTATTTATTTATTTATTTATTATGTAAGTGTACTATAGTTATACTATACACACAAGAAAAGGGCATCAGATCTCATTACAGATGGTTATGAGCCACTATGTGGTTGCTGGGATTTGAACTCAGGACTTCTGGAAGAGTAGTCAGTGCTCTTAACCACAGAGCTATTTAATCTTTTTTTTACAGTCCATATTCTATCCCTCTCTAGATCCACCCTCTGACTGTTTATGTGAGGCTTTGGGGCCTCCCCTTCAGCTGGATCCCAATTTTAGCCTGTCGCTGGACCTCCTTTTCCTCAGACTCTTCTCCATTTTTGTCCCTGCAGTTCTTTCAGACAGGAATAATTATGAGTTAGAGTTTTTGACTGTAGGATGGCAACCCCATCCCCCACTTGACGCCCTGCCTTTCTGCTGGAGGTAGGCAATACATGTTCTCTCTCCCTACTGTAGGGCATTTCATCTAAGGTCCCTCCCTTTGAGTCCCAAGAGTCTCTTACCTCCCAGGCCTCTGGAACACTTGTCCTTTCCTGGTGAGATTGCAAACTGGTACAATCACTCTGGAAATCAATCTGGAGATTCCTCTGAAAATTGGAAATAGATCTACCTGAAGATCCAGATATACCACTCTTGAGCATATATCCAAAAGATGCCACACAATGCCACAGGGGCATGTGTTCCACTGTGTTCATAGTGGCCTTGGTTGTGATAGCCAGAAGCTGGAAACAACTCAGATGTCCCACAACAGAAGAATGGATACAGAAACTGTGGTTCATTTACACAATGGAATACTATTCAGCTATTAAGAATGAGGACATCCTGAGTTTTGCAGGCAAATGGATGGAACTAGAAAATATCATCCTGAGTGAGTTAACTAAGACCCAAAAGGACAGGCATGGTATGTACTCACTAATAAATACAGAATATTCAGCATATAATCCACAGAATTCAAAAAGGTTAACAAGCTGAAGGGCCCAAGTGAGAACAATTCAATCCCACTTGGGAGGAAGAAGAAAGCAATCACAGGAGGGTGGAGAAAGGGAGGGACTTGGATGAGAAAGGGGACAGGGAGGGTCTGAGAGGAATATGATCAGGTATTGGGTAGGGGGAACAGGACTGAAGCCCTGAGGACCAGCAGAAAGAATGGAAACAGGCGACCTCAGGAGATAGGAGGTAGGGGACCCTCCAGAATGTTTTAAATTATTATTTCGAGCAAAATCAGTTTTGAAATGTATTAGACTCTTCTTTGTCTTAAGAAATTGTATATAATGAGTTTTTGCACTTAGTGTATTGTGGGACTGCTATCATTGGTCTCATTGCATCTGGTCATCACACTATGTCAGCTGCAGATATCACTGATAGAAACTTCAGCAAGGATAGATGACTGCCCATCATTGCTTCCTTAGGATATAGAATAGATACTTATAATCGTTCAGTCTCTATAACTCAGGGTTGTTCAGTAAGGAATTAATACTTTCTACTATAGTTTCTGATTCATAAAATAAAAATCAACGCAACTATGGCAAGCATGCAAGAGAAGAGATGTAGAAAAAACTTCATTTGTCATGTATAAGAACTGAAAAAAGCTGTGGTTTGTTTACACTCAGACACTGCTGCACAAATGTAGATGTGTGCACGTGCTTGTGAGTACATGTTCTAATTGCTTTACTTTTAGGTTCTAAGTTGGATTCTGACCCATTACAATAGCTGAGTTGAGTACTAGTATAAAGGCTAATTATCATGGAATATTACCAAGGCTGCATTTAACCAGATCCCCCTACCACCACCATCATCATTGTTTTTTAGCTCTCTTAGCTCCACATCACTTATCCAGTCAGGTACATCACCAAATATATTAATACCTATTTATGACAAAATGAATCCCAGGCTTTCACAGTCTGATCTACCACAGGTAGTGGTTCTAAAGTATAAAGTGTTAAAATCATTAGCTTTTCCTTTTGCCATTACAATGCCACTATCAAGATGCCTTTTTGGAATGAGAAGTTATTAAAAGCAATGAGACTAGAAGCTATGCAATTCTATCCTAAGATGGTACAGTCCACCTGTATAATAATAAAGATAATAATAAAGACACAAGATCTCTCAGAAGCCAGTGTTTATAAAGTTTGTATTCTAATCATATCTAATCTAATCATGGAGTCTCAGAAACAATGATAAAAGGACAGGGTGAGAGGCTTTAAAGGAAGAAATAGAAGTCACAGAAGACATATTTGTCCACTATGCATTACAATGGCATATCTGTAGTTGTGCTGCTTGTGTTTGTAGAAATGCTACATAAAACTGGACTGTGATAGCAGCTGAGAAGAGTAATAGAGAACTTGAGTCTAAGTCCATAAGTGCTGTCCTTTACCTTAATTCAGCTAGCTCTGTAGAGATAGCAATGTCCATGATCGACAAGATGAATTACTTTTATAAAATATCTCAAAAGAAAACTATAGGATGTCCAAGAAAAGATTTCTAAAAGCATATACAGTTGTTATCTCTTGTTAAATGTGAAATAACAAAACTATGGGCCATTTACCATGCCAGCTTTCCAGACAGCTACTGCCCTAACAACTTTACAGCATTAAATATCATGTTCATCTCAACCCAAATAAACCTTTGGCTTCTGAAATGAAAAAAAAAAAAAAAA
>JADRCC010444296.1:0-11949 GCA_019843855.1 Hylomyscus alleni
TTTTTTTTGCACTGTAATAAGAGAATATAATTTGAAAAACTAGTTGGAAATTTAGGAATAATGTAAAGGATTTTGATGCTCTCGATACAAAGAAATGATAAATATTTGAGGTGTTGGGTTGACCAGTTACTCTGCTGTGATGATTTTACATTTTATACATGTACTAAAATATCACTCAATACCCTATAACATTAAATATACAGAAAATATGTAATCTGCATGTCTATTAAAATCTAAAAGATTACAATATAATCTATGTGTTGGTAATAAATGATATTTTATTTACACTATATTTTAACCTGATTCAAAGTTAAGATTTTAGATTTTCTATGTGTACATTAATAATTAGAAATCACATGTGATGTTTATTAAGCACATTTTTTTTCAATATGTTTATTAGGTCAAATGTGTTAAAGGTGTAGTTTTTATCCTCTATGTTATTTTCTTTGCCTGTTTTTCTTTTAGGTCAATGCTTTATATCTCTGCTAAAACATGTATTTTTTTCTTAGTAATCATTTTAATTTTGACTTATGTAATTTGAGATTATCTAGTTGGGACTCAATGTTCTTGATTACTGTATCTTGTTATTATTGCATTTTTTATTTCCAGTATAAACTTGCCATCCTTATGGCTATGGTATTTATCATCTTAAATTGTAGTTTTTTCTGGGACATATTGCTTTCCTTCCATCTTGTTCTCCCACCCCTTTCTTTTTCTTACTCCAGAAAAATAAATTGCAGTTATTTTAAGAGTTTATGTGTTAGGTCAATTGTTTTTATCGATGAGAAGGAACTTGTTTATAAGACTTTATTTGGCATTGACATATTTCAGGATTTGTTGAGGAATTTGAATCCAGCAACATGGCTGTTCCGGCAAGGGATCACATACAAAGACCTTCTAGGTGGACATTGATTTGGCTGGAATGCAGAGCCTCTGTATGATCTGGCTGGTATATGGGCATACCTTTAGTAGATACCTTTAATCCCTAACAAAGAAGGCAAGGTTAGTTTGTAGAAGGAAGCAGCCATGTGTGAAAGTGATATATAATAATTGAGGGGCAGACAAAGTGACCAATCATAGAAAGATCTGACAGAATGAGTCAAAGATAGGATATGAGAGAGAGAGCATGGGTGAGTGTGTGTATGTGTGCTGTGATAGTATGTGGCACAGTGTGTGGCAGTTTTACAGAAACAGGTTGCAGAGAGAACACTTAGATTCAGTTAAGGTAGAAAGAGCCAGAAAATGAGGAGAAGCCAGAAATTACAACATATTGCCAAAGTTACTATGAGGTCAGGCAGAGCAATTCAGTGAGAAACTGAGAGAAGTTAGACTGAACCAGTCAGTTTGGAAGACTAGAGTGTACAGAGGTAGAAGATTCCTGTCTTAGGTCTAGGGATAATTAGAACAGAGAAAGAAATGCTCTGAGCTCAGCCCAAGCCATGTATTTGCATAGCTTGGTTATGGCTCTTATCCCTCCATCTGATGAAATAAAGCAAAATTTTCAGGGATTCTTTCTGATCGCATGTGTAACTGCAGATAATTATAAGTATAGAGTTTTCCTCAAGATACTTAGCATCTATCATTAGCTGAACTAAAGAATCATCATCTCTGAACAATGGTGAAGATTTGAAAGTTTCCAGAGAACACCTAAAAAATTTAGAGAACAAAATACCACAAACAAACAAAAAACCCAACTAAGCAACCAACCAACTAAACCAGAAAGACGAAGAGAAAACAGTGTGAACCATGTGAGCTTAGATTTTATATTCTGGTTCCTTGCTTGGAAATATTACAATTTATTTTTTTTATCCATCTGTTCAGTATATAATCAATTAAGACCCATAATTATATATGGTTTGCTATCAATATAAGACACAAACAGTCTCAGATTATTTTTCCCTTTTAAATTCCATCTACTTCACCCTGTCACCTGACTTTCATTTGGTTATGACATTATGACATTTTGAAGGATTGGTGAAGAAGAAGAAGGAGCCTGCTACAAGCATTTTGATTTACATCCATTGGAAAGTGTTTAAGTTTAATGAAGTTTTTCCTCAGGTAGAATCAGGAATGGGTATGAATTTATCACTTTCACTCTTACTATTCAAATGGTTCATTCCATTTGCTCTTTGCCTTTCTGTTTTCTTTTCCTCTAAGTTTTAGGTGTCTCTAGAACTTTCCAAATCCTTTGCATGGTTCAGAGATGATGACTCTAGTTCAACTAGGATGGATGCTTAAATCTCTTGAGAAAAACTCTGTACTTGTTATTACAAATTACAGACTTTTTTCTAAAGATGTTCTAAAAGTATTGGTGGATTTTTTTTAATATAGATAATTGACCATTTTAATTACGTAAGATGACTTTCACGAAAGGTGGAATAAAATTAAAGAACGAAGGCAAGTTAACATTTGTATCATGGCTCAGTTGAGAAACTGAGGGGCAGAGTACTTACAAATCAACTGATGATGGATGGTATTTATTCTTAAGTGAGGAGACTGTGAAATGTGGAGTCACTAAAATGTAACCTAAGGTGACAAAAAAAAAATCATCTATCTGGGATGTACTAGTAATGCCTTGAATTCATTTAGGATGTTGTTTTCTTTATTTAGTAGATTGCAGTAAGCACCTTTGCTTGTTTTTTGTTTCCTGAGAGGGAGGAAGAGAGAGAGAGAGAAAGAGAGAGAGGAGAGACAGAGACACAGATACAGAGAGATACAAAGTAAGACAGAGAGAGACACAGAGAGAAAGAGAGATATTAAAGTGCAGGGAAGCAATTTGTGTTGCTGATGCTCAGTGGTTCTCAACTTAGCTCAGTCTGTATTTATGCACAGTAGAACATGAAGGCTCCTGCTGAACTTGACTCTCAAGGTTTCAAAGCTTGCCACTGATATTATAGAAAATGTCTGGGTAACTAACTCCTCACTGGCAAAGTCCTTCAATATTTTTTGAATCTATTCAGAATGTGAATTTTGGGCTGATGTTTAGGGAAAGAAGGAAAGAAAAGGACAGGTAAGTAGAACGATACATGGTTTGGTTGATAGAGATATAAAGGGGGTGGGGAGATCTCAGCACAGTTTTAGTGGTAGATTTATCCATCGTTTTCTGAATCATAATTTTTTAGACACAACAGGATCCTTTGTGGATTGCCTCTTTCTCTATGGAATTCTGGCTTTTAGCTATTACCTAGACATCTTTTAGAAACAAAATGGTAACAAAAGTAACATGCAGTCTAGTCTTTGTTCTGTGAATTTTTTCTATACCCTATAGCCTTTTATCTTCACATGTTCCTTTTTGTCTGACATTTCTGCATTCATTGCCCCCTGTCAGTTGCAATAAGAGTATTATGAGATGGGCAGCGCAGGAGATGACAGGACCCAGACAATGCTAGGTTTTCATTTCCTTTGTAGCTAGAGTTTTAATAGTTCTCTAAATCTGTATTTGTGTTCTTATCAAAACCCCCTTTAAAAGGAAGCAGATACCCTCTTTATTCCCATCTCATTCCCCAAATATTTATGACTCCTATTTTTGTAATGTTATTAAGTCTCTTTATGACAAAGATCAGATAAAGAGAAACATTCATGTATATTCAATGAACTAATTAAATGAGCACATGCTCAATGGTTTCAGAAGCCTCTTTCCATAAGTCATGGTAATTGTACTTTTAGCCTTCTTTTTAGTAACTCGATGAGTAGCAGCCTGTGGAACAAGTATTCAAAGGAGATTTTCTGAAGGCTGGTTTTGTCATTTTCAAATTGTGTGTATCCTGCTGAAGTGTTGGCAATGAGACATGAAGCAGATTTTTTTTTTTAAATGGGTAAAATGTCTTCCTAGAAAGTCAATGCTGATTGCATCAGAATTGCCTTTGATGAGTGATACATTCACTTTTAAAACAATCCTGGCATTCTGATTTCACTCACCGTCAAAAACGATGTTACAGAGTAAAGGCACTTTAAGATAATTGAAAATGAATTTCCATGAGTAGATGGTGAGTGATTTTACTCCTTCCTGTGTAGCTGGAATCTTATTTTGGGGGAGGTACTTGAATATCATTTGGGAATGACAGTCTATGTAGAAGAGTCCCAATTATGTAGCATACATTGCATGGATTTATTACTATGGTGTCCAGGCATTCTGACTCAACAGAAAAGGGTTATTCTGAGCTCTGCAATTGGCCAACCATTATCATACATGTTTAGAAACATATGACTTAAGCTGATATATGTTTCAAGTTTATTTTATTTGCATATTCAGGTGAGAAACTATCTGCTTATTTCTGGATATTTTCATAGAAGAAGTTGTATTTGTATCTTGTCATCTCGTTCGGCCATTCTTGGCACTTGAAGTCTGACTTTTATTTATTTATTTATTTATTTATTTATTTATTTATTTATTTTTGAGACAGGGTTTCTCTGTGTAGCCCTGGCTGTCCTGGAACTCACTCTGTAGACCAGACTGGCCTCGAACTCAGAAATCCACCTGCCTCTCCTCCCAAGTGCTGAGATTAAAGGTGTGTGCCACCACCGCCCGGTGAAGTCTGACTTTCTTAAGCCTATTGACTTAATGGTGTCAATGCCAGAGTCAAATGATACTTTATGAACTTTATGAGAAGCTTCAGGAAAGGCCTCATATCACTTATGCTGACCTAAGGTTGGAGCTTACAGCATATAAAATTTTCCTGGGTTTCTGTGGTTGCTGATAGTCAAGCTTTCCAAAACCTTACTACTATATTTTCTCAGTTTACAAGACCAGGTTTGAGAGACCTGTCTAAGTTTGCCGAGCCACAAGTGAATCCACAACAGACTACGTTAAGGGAGGACCACTTTGTATGTTCATCATCTACCTTGTACCAACTTTCTCCTGAGATATGTTTCAGGTTGATGGTTGAGTAGGCCGTGCTTTGGTTTTAGGGTAGCATCGTGCTAATACTTATAATGTCTTCAGTTAACTAGTATCATTAATATCTGTAGGGACTGTGGTTGTTGTCATAGACTGTGCTGCAGGGCTTCGTGAGCTTATTCCACTAGTTAGGATGCAAATTCTAGGATGGGAAGCTTATTAGTAGGACTGGGCATGACTGTCGGAATAAGCTGCTTGCCAATCTCTAAGTTGTAACTGGGCTAGGCTTCTCTAGTATTTCTGGGTGGGCACAGTGGAACTTTCCCTTTATGGGGTCAGCCAGCACTAGTAGGACCAGAGAATTTGCTTACCAGTGTGGAGGTCTTTGCAGGGGCTCTATAAATCGAGTTGTTCAGATCACTCAAGCCAGCTGTTTCCCTAGGAATCTTTGGTAATGTAGCTTAGAGTGTGCTTCTCAGGATGCTCAACCGCTCTGTAGGTATGCCGGAAGGTGGGTGAGTGTACCTGACAACTTCCTGAAACTTCAAATGGATGGAGTTTTGAGGAAGTGTTGTGAACAGGAGCTCAGATGAATTAGGGAGCAATCAGGTGAGGCTTTTACTAGTAAGGGTTATGAAACATTCTGGATTTTCTGGCAGTGACACAAACATTCTGGATTTTCAGAGCCTGTGAGGGCTACAGAGTTCTGTACAGCAAGTATTCCTAGTACCTGTTACTTGTGGTTATACTAAGGGTCTCCCTTCTCTAGCCACTGTCCTATATGCAAACCCTTCTTACCAAAATTGGTCTCCCCAGGCAAGATTGGGTGGTAGGTGTTAAATGCTCTACTCACTTCATTATAAAGCTATCCAGAGTCTCTATGGTCCCCGCCAATTCCTACTTCTCTCTAGGAGAAGTCCATAAAACTGTCCATAAAACATTTCTGTGGAATAACAGTTATGCATTTTTTCATTCTCTTTTTTTTTGCAATAAGGCTAAAAATTATTTTTTAACTTACTAGAATTTTGTAAGACTATCTCTTGGAGTTTAAACTATTCAATAATGTCAGCCTTCTGTGAGGGCAATGGTAATTATTAACGAGGGGTGGGATGATGTGACAATGATGGTGTAAAGTTATACTTCGCTCTTCAATGTTCCTTCATGCACCATGAAAGACAATAAGCAAATTCGATTAGGTAACAGATAAAAATGCAGAAATATGTCTACTTAGTAAAAGTATAGTCAATTTATTTTCTTTACCATAAAAGCCTGATGTGCACATGTTGACTGTAAAACACAATTTAAAATAACCACATTCTTATAAATTTTCTAATCTTTTTAAGAGTGTAATAGGGTTTCTTAAAATTTCACCTTCTCTACATTTGAAGAAGAAATGATTCTATGAGACGAAGAATTTCTAGCTTATTTTAGTGTAACAATTTTAATTTTATTCGATGACTACTTAAAACATGAAGTATGATTTTAGTTTTAAAATCTGTTAAAAATCTACAGACTCTTAAAATGTGTTAGAACTGCTGCATTTGTTACTCTTATAGGCAAAGAATGTCAGTCTTGAAGCTCTACAATTGTTCACATCTCATCAGAGTATCAATGTAAGTCCTTATGCCAAAACTGCCTTTGTTTAATTCCATGTCATCCAACAACTAGTTTGGGGGAATTCTCAATGCTAGTTGCAGGAGTTTGAATGAAGCCTATCAAATCTGTAGTTAAAAAAACAAGAAAAGATTAATGGCACCATCCAAAGACAGCAGCTTCGTGTGCTGTAGGAAATGATGCCTCTTCTCTGTATTTAATGAAAAGATACTTTCTGAGTTTAATGGCTACAGTTTTGCGTTTTTATACTGTGGTGGTATTTATAGTGCATACGATATAGTCTACAATGGAATTTTGTATTACTGGAGTACTGTCTTTCTTATTTTGCAAAATCCTTTCTATCTGTTATGTAGCACAGCTCACATATTCTGGGATCTGAAACTTTTGGAATTCCTGTTCCTATGACAACTCTTAAGTTTTTAAACACATTCTTCAGGATGAATATTCATTTGTGTGCATGCTTTTCGATGTGGTGTGAGAGAATCGAGTAGGCTAGACCTGAAGGAAAAGCAAAGGCTGGGGTACTGAACACTGCCCATGATGTGCCTGTGCTGTGGAGGGTCCTCTGGTCCCTGCAACGCAGACTGTAATCTGTAAATATGGACAGATATAAAGCAGAGATAAAGAAGTAGTTTTGATTCAAAATTTATATTTCCAGCAGTAAAAGTTGATTATCCTTTTGCATAAAAGACGACATGCTTCCTTTTAAAACTCAGAACCCTGAAATTTTAAATATCTGGGTTCAATACCATGTGACTCAGTGATATTGTATTTAAATAAAATATGCCTCAAACAGAGCCAAACAATCCTGTTACCCATTCAGCATGCATTATTAAATACTGACTGTGTGCAGTGTGTACTTGAAATAAAAAAAAAAATCACTTCTGAAAACTTAATCCTTCAGAGACCTCAAATAGATTCAACTCTTTTCATTAAATACAGATAAAAAGCATCATTCCCCACACCACACAAAGTTGCTGTCTTTGGATGATGTCATTAATTTTTATTTTTAGCATCATCTAAAGATAACTACAGATTTGATAGACTTCATTCAAACTCCTGCAACCAGCATTGAGAATTTCCCCAACTAGTTGTTGGATAACATGGAATTGAACAAAGGCAGTTTTGGCATAAGGACTTACATTGATACTGTGATGTGAGGTGAACAATTGTAGAGCTTCAAGACTGACATTCTTTGCCTATAAGAGTAACAAATGCAGGAGTTCTAACACACTTTAAGAGTCTGCAGATTTTAACAGTCAGGAATTTCCAGGACAGCCAACGAAGCAGCTGTATTTGTCTTCAGGCTTCTTTTGTCTGAGCTTGAATTTGGGAGAGCTTGTGGTTTAAATTTTAGGTTTCTGACCTGTTTTTCTTTCTAGAGGTAAACATGCTAAAAGTTTGAAATGAACTATCATTGCTGGTAAATAGACACTCAAGCCTGACCTGGCTGTACAAATAGAGCCCATTCTCTACGGTGAGCAGAAGCAGCAACGTCTGGTTGTAGAGGTGGCTAGCCTCATTTACAGACTGTACAATCTAATTTCTCCTTCTGCAAATGTTGATTAAGCTGAAAGAGGATCTTTTGCAACGCTAATTCAATAGCTCTGTCTCCTCTCCCGAAAGGCAAGAGGATGAGCTCACTATCACATGTGGCTATTAGCTTTCCCTGCAGCAAGAATCACCATCTGGCCACTTGGCCTAGGCTCTGCTGATTGGACTGGGGACTTTTCAAGTACCTATCCTTCTTCTTGGATGTGAGTAAGATGGGTAGAAGCTGGAAGGGGAGGCTGTTGTTATCTCTTGTGAAGCCAGGTGAACGAACTCTAAGCATTTGTCTGATAGCAGGAGGACCTGCCTGGCTCTGTTTCTCTCTTGTCCAGCATTAGTCACAGATGACTTGGTCATTTATGATCAATGTGACAAGCAGACAGATAAAAACACCAACTCTTCTTTATAACCATGCAACCTGTGCCTTTTAATCTTGTCATTTGACAGCCAATCCAGGAAAGTCACTGAAGCATTGCTTTTATTAACAATGAATGGGGCATTTGGATCAAACCTAAGTGTGCCCCTTTGTAGCAGTTTCATGTCAGTTGGTAGTCACCTGTTTAAGCCCCTTTTGGCATTAAATATTCTGACTGAATACTTGCACACAGTAGGTAAAAATTTTTGGACCTGTCTCGGGGTTAGTTGTTGCTAATGAGTTTGCTTTTTGTTCCTGTCTATATCTGATCATAGAGGAAGGATAGCAAGGAGGCTCCAGAGTAAGACTATCACAGGACAGTTGATCAGAATCTGTATGTAAAACTGACAATGTATACTTTCCATATACTTTTGTCTTTTTTGATTGAAGTCCAATGATAGAGTTGAACCATCAAAACATCCATAACAGTCTGTTGTCAGTGACTGAGAGACTGGTACCGGGTGGCACTGCTGCATGGGAGGAATGCTTCTCTGTCATTCAAACAACGTCAACAAAACCAACCTAACATAAAATAAATGTGTAGTGAGGATGGAGATGAACTCCTTTGCTGGCCCTGATGGGTGTTTTGTCCAGCCTACAAGGACAAGCTGTTCAGCCATTTAGACTTTTAATGCCACCTAGTAATTTGGTTTATTTGATGGAACAAAAGCAGTGACCTCAGTTGTTTGGAAAAGACAGGTGCTCTCTTGCTTTCAGAGTGTGCATTTATTCACATCGCTTTGCCGAATAAGCTGTCATTAATTAGTGAGAGTAGGGTGAGGGAATCAGTATTCAGGGTGATAAGCCTAAAAGTTACTGTGGAAGTAAAGTGCAGTGCTATTTTTATAAGGGTAACTGTGTCATCTAAGTATGGTGGTCTTTGGCTTGAATCTTAGCGTTCAACAGATTGAGGCAGGGGGATCAAGAGTTTGAGGTCGGCCTTGCCTCACATGCCTATCCATAGATAAGGGAGAGAAGACTCAGTCTCTCCAACTTAACTTTCTCCTTATTCTCACCTCTAACCTCGGGTTCTGCAGTACACAATGAAGAAATGTATGATGAAACAGGACATCTTGACTCTTACTTGTATCTTTCTGTGAACCATGCTGAGTAATTAAGTCACACAAAAGTGTTCCTGAGTCAGGCAGAGGGGAACAAACATTCAGTCCCTGTACACAGGGAGGATGAGGCAGGAGGATGAAGAGTATGAGACTAGCATGAGCTACATAGCAAGAACCCGTCAAAAACCATTACCGATTTAAACAACTGACAATGTTCAGCCATGTCCTTCTGCTGTTCATTTCCGTATGGATAAAGGTTAATCCCAGACAGGAATGTGGGATGTAAGAGAGTGACAGAATCTATCACAGATAGATATGCCACCAGCTAGAGTGAAGTGTGGTACCTCTGATGGAGTAGTGGAGGAAGCCCCATGAAGGTGTGATAGAAGAAGAGAGCTTCTACTGCTCAGTCAAAGAGTTTTGTGAGGGAGATTTGAAATGCGTTTTCACAGAAAGTTTGCCAATGCTAAGCACGAAAAAAATTGTTTTCCTATAAACAGATAAATATGCATTCATTGAATTGCAACCAAACATTCAGTGTAATGAGATTTTCTAGTCACCAGCTCTTTAAGTCTTTACAATAGTTCTATTATAGAAGGGCCATTAGCTTCATTTCACAGAAGAGGAAACCAACATGTAGCTATCCAGTGACTGGGTCAATATCTAGAGAGATGGAAATGAGAAACCGTGGGTTTCTTCTTTAGTGCTTCGGTTTCCCTTGCCACAGATTAGTCTGTCCCTGTGATGTCCAAAACAACCTTTGCCAACACTAGAAAGTAGGACGTGGAGGAGCCTGTTCCCTAGTCTGGTGGCATCCATCCTCTTCCTCCATACTATCATCACCTCGCTTTCTTGTCAACCCTGTCCACCTCTTCTGGCCACAGGAAAAGCCATAGCAAGATGTCTCATCGGCACGCATCCCCCCAGACAGGCACTGGCAGAATCTGATAAATCCATTCTTGTTTTCCTTCTCATCCCCACTTTTTCCTTCAGCACCCAGCATGGTGTACCCACCTCTGCTGCACCGTGTAGCTGTCAAACTCTGACAGAACATGCATGTTAGGGAAACCCTTCTCTAGCCGATGCTTTCTGTCCCGGTATGATTTTGTGAACGCAGATTTTTTTCGGGAAGCAACTGCTTTGAACATCTGGGGTCGCACGCACTGACATGAGCTCTTTCTCATCACAATAAATAATGCTGCTCCGTTTTAATTTTCTTCAAGCAGAGCAATTTTCATGCACAGGTTATTGATTAATTACACATTTAAGGTGTTGGAATTAATGTGGGTTGAATTAATTTGTGGTTCTGCAGGATTTCCTTCTTCATTCTCCCTACCTGACTTTCCCTTGTTCTCTTACATGTTCCCTTCCCTGTTCCAATTAGCCTTTAAGGCTTTCCCTTTATAAATAACAGATGAACGTTATGCTTCACCATTGATCTGCTAACTCACATCGGGACTTGGAAGTGTCGCCTGTGGTGTACCTCGACTCAAAAGAATATTATTATTATTTATTGAATGATGGGAAACATCTGAGTATGAGGACTGTGCTTATAGATGTACAGGGCAGTTGTGTTACAAATTGTCTACAGTCGGCTACGTGTGTGTGGCTATTACTGCGGAGTGCACACTCCTCTAGGAGAGGCTCTGTTGTTGATGTATGCTATGAAATTTCACATAAAGGAAGAACAACAGCTGTAATGGGCCCAATCCAATGATGGCAAAAGGTGAACAAAATGAGTCCCTCTGGGAAAGAAAATGCTCATTTAGTGGAGGAAATTATCATTTCCAAGTAGAACATTTGGCTTCCTGAGAGTGAAAGTGTCGGCACAGCTTGATAATAACACCTCAGGCTATAATAGTACCCTTTCCCCTCCGAGAGCTGGGATCTTTCCTCCTAAATTTATCTTTACAGCATCCTTGCAAAGTACCAAGGCCCAGGTGTTATTAGCTATCTTTTATGGATACAGAACCCAAGAAGCTGAAAAAAAAAAATTCAGTGATTTGTCCTTGAAAGCACAGGAATCAATGTAGATCTGGGCTTTTCAACCTTGGAGGTATTGACATTTTGACCTGTTAATTCTTGGCCTGGGGGTGGGGCCATCTGCCCACTGTGCAGCATCAGCAGCATCCTTTCTGTATCCACTAGATGCCAAGAATGCCCCCAGCTGTGACAACCAAAGCGTCTCCAGACAGTGTCAAATGTCTCAGAGCAGCAAAGTCACCTCCAATTTAGAGACATTGATCTATATAAGTCAGCCTGGACAAACTCCTGTAGCCTGAAGGAAACCTTCAGCAAAACCTGAAATAATCAACATTTGTGTTTGACTTCCACAGTGTCTTCTATATAGTACGAGTACTTGCATAGAATTTAATGCTATAATGTCTTTTTACATCTATTTTCTTTTATATTTTTACAGTAATTCTATTTAATCTCATCTTATATAAAATTATTTTATGAATGTTTCATCT
>JADRCC010444505.1:0-10257 GCA_019843855.1 Hylomyscus alleni
AGCAAGGTGGGATTGCAAGAGACCCTACACACCAGTGTGGTGAGTTATAAAGGATCTGCCTGGGCCAAAAGGAAGGCTATCTGTCCCTTATTGCCACCTTATAGCTCTGAGATGGAGACTGTAATGAGCAAATCAGAATGAGACAGGGGACAGAGAGGGAGAAGACCGTGGGCGCCTTCTTCATTTCAGTCACCTCTGCATACAAGAGTTAAGACTTGCTGCACCCAATGTCATGACCAAGACCTTCCACCAGACCTTGCCCTCTATAATGGACAAAACCCCTCTGAAATCATAAGCCAAAATGAACCATACCCAGAGCCTCCTCCTGGTGCGTCCAGGGACCAGAGGTGATGTGCCTTTTGCTCCAGTCCCCTCCCACTGTGCCCCATCTGATTCTGGGGAAAAACAGTGCCAGAGACCTGATCGTCCATCTCTCATCCGAGTCACCATCTGACAGAACCCAGTCAGGGAGCGGCCAGTGATAGAGATGGGTTAACACAGGCCAGACTTCTTGGTATCGTAATATTTCCACATCTCAGGTGCCAGGGCCATGCTTCCACATTGAAGTCAAATTGGGGCCTGGGCCAGATGGGACCCAGTGCATGCTTAGGCATGGTCTGAAAGCCCAAGCACACATAGCTTACATAGTCAATGCTCTCCAAAAGGACTATCAGCTCAAAAGAAAAAAGAAAGACAGAAATGTGTCTTAGAAACATAAAGAAATAAAATTTAAAAGCAAAGACTCTCGTCTATAGAAAACTACCTTTTTGACTGAAAATGATGACCCATGTGACCCTGAGCTCCTAGCCAGGTAAAGCCCCTCCCTCACAGCTGTATAAATCCCACCATCCTTGAATAATAATGCTCTCCTATTTTCTGTTTCTTACAAGAAGGAGGAAAACTTTTTTCTTTTTTGCTCTCCAAGTACGAATTCTTTAAATAACTTCCTCCAAGGCCAAGTCATTTTTATAAAAGCCATCTTTTTTTTTTCATGTAAATTCCTTAAAAAGAAAGGTGGAAAAATAGTTGCAGGGTTTTCTTTTTTTTCTTCTTTGTGTGGTTAAGATTCCAAGTGAGGAGCTGATACCCCTAAAGCTCAAAATCATGTCTACACTAGGCAGTTTGTTGTGACCCAGGTCTACACTCTGCCCTGGCCCCATGGGATCTTTCCAGCCATGCTCAGAGCCACAAAAACACCAAGCATGCAGAAACTACTACCTATAAGTAAAATCAGAAGATATTCAGTTAATGGATATTTATCAAGGACGTGGTAAACACCGCCACAGTGCTGGGGACCACTGGGAAGGGAGTAAGACATTAACTAAACAAGCAGGAAATACAATTTAAAATTATACATAGCACAAGTTCAGGGAAGAAGCAGCAGGCATTGTTACAAAATAATCTAAGGGAGGAAGATACATGAACACACTTTAAACTGAGGGCATATTAGCTTTGCATTACTGCACTGAAATACCCGAGACAATTAACATTATAAAGAGAAAAGGTTTATTTAGTTCACAGGTCCAGAAATTTCAAAAGCATTGGAGCTTGTATTAGTTCTGTCCTAGCGAGGGTGGCAGATGATGACAAAAGGACACAGGTCCTTGATAACTATCCGTTAACCGAGTATCTTCTGATTTTATGTGCAGGTAGTGGTTTCTGTATGCATGATGTCTTTGTGACCCTAGGCATGGCTGGAAAGATCCTATGGGACCAAGCCAGCTCTCCTACTCAGATGAGGTTACCTGGGTGTGGACTGGTTACTTCTCAAAGAGAAAGAGAAAGGCCGGATCAGAGTCTGACAACCCTTTCTGAGACATATACCCAAACAACATAAAGACGTCTCACTAGGCCACGGCTCCCAAAGGCTCCACTCCCCTGCCAAGACCACACCCTATGGACCAACCTTTCAGTTACTACGAATCTTTGCAGCTACTCAAATGAACAGATCACAGAATAGCCAAAGCTCAGCCAGGAGGCTTCCCAAGCTCACACAGTGGGATCGAAACCAAGGGGCAGAAACTGTTAACCCATGGGGATCATAGAGAGATTCTGGCTGAGAGTCCAGTATAGGAATGTTCTAGTAAATAATGTAGTCTCCCTCTAGGTGGAGAGAGACCTAGTAATGTCTCTTCTCATGAGGTTTAATGGAGGGAGGCAGGTCAGTCTGGGATCTGGCTAGGGGACCTAGAAAGGTGGGTTCACTTTAATATACTTTTTCTTCCAAGATTCCCTCTCTCCAGTGAGGTCTTCAGAACCACCAAGGATTTCAGCAGGGTCTGTCCATCTTTCTGAATCCTGATACAGAAGGGTGTGGCTATTCCTTTTCATTCTCTTCTCTCTTTCAGATGCTGGCCAAAACCTAAGCAGGCCTTTAAAGGCCACACCATTTTTCTAAAGCTCTCCTCCCTTCTATGAGCTGACCTTCACGCTAGCTTAAATCAAATGGAACGACTTTCCCTCTTTCTCTCCATTCTCCCCCTGGGCAATTGCAAGATTTATAGCTTGAGATGTCTCAGAAATCTCCTTTTAAACTCTAATAGATTCTTCTCAAGCTTCTACTTGAGTCAGTTCTTTTTTCATTAATAAAATTTAAAAATAAAATAAAAAAATAGACAGGTCCTCTATTTTTTCCAGTATTATATGGTGGCTTCATTGGGACTCCCCAAGATTTCTGGTGAGACTTTCCCCTTACCTTTTAGTTCTTTAAGTCAGTAGAGAAAATGGCCAGCTCTGACATGCAGAGACTGTATCAGGAACAGTGTGTACTCAGGTGGCTGCTGTGGCAAACACCATGACCAAGGCCAAACTCGGAGAAAAAGGAGCTTATATAGGACTCCTGTTCCAGAGGGCTAGATCCTGAAGGAGCAGGGAAGCAGAGACATGGGCAGCAGGCATGGCGGCTGGAGTAACGAGCTAAGAGTGTACTTCTTGAACCGCAGTCATGGAACAGGAAGGAAAGTGGAAGTACAGAGGAGCACCGTTACTCTCAAAGCCCTCTCCCCAGTAACACACTTCCTCCAGAAAAGCCACACTTCCTAAGTCTCCCTCAACAGTACCACCAACTGGGGACCAAGTGTTCAAATTCCAGAGATGGTGAGAGACTTTTCTCATCCAAACCATCACAGGCTTCAAAAAAAGAAAGGGGCACAACATATTCTAGAAATAGTAGGCTAAGAACTGGAGGGTGCCTGAGCACCGGGCTAGAACAGGTAAAGGTGAAAGGGAAGTGTCAAGGGCTTCTCTTTATTCCAGGAACTAGATGCTACCTGGGGCTTGCACATGAACTGTGTTCCCCTGGCTGCTATGGGTAACAGGTTCCTAGTTGAGAAGAGATGATAGCTAGACAAAGAGGAACCTGCAGGAGGAAGGTTCAGACTAACAGGGTGAACAAGGGAGGACCACAAAGTGGGATTCTGGCTTGTCGATCCAGGATTACCTGGTGAGTAATGCAACAGTTACTGAACCAGGGATACCAGCAATGAAGAAAAGCACGGTGGTAGTGCTGAGCGGGGTGGATTAAGGTACAGTTAAGAGGGTTTGAAGCTGGCTGATGGGTATGTAGACTCGGAGTTCATGAGGAAAACCAATGGGCTTTTAGGAAGTGTTAGTCCCAACGCCAACCATTCAGGAGCAGCAAAACCACATGACTGATGGGGGGAGGGGGGGAGGAACCAAAGACTGGACTATGAGAGATGGTAAGGCCAGGGTAGAAAGATGTGGGCAGAATGGGTGGTACATCAGGGAAAACAGGGCGGGGAGGGCACTGCTCGGTATCTCCGGGGCTGAAGATGGCCATGTAGGTGGAGCTACAATGAACTAAGAGGGAGTAGTCACTGGGCATCTCCAAGCAAGTGAGGCCACAGGTGAGAGAAGCAATTACCTATTTTAGAAGTAAAGAAATGGGGTCAACTTGGAGGTGTCTGTGTAGGAGCTAGAGCAGACAGAGGAGTTCCTCAGGATAGATAGCTGAGGAAAGCAGTTCTTGAAGGACACCCCCTACTCCATCTCTGCTGCTTCCTCCTCTAGGGTCATTTGCAGATGGCAGCCTCATAGAAATCTAAGGAAGGAGAGCCAGGCTTCTCACCACCTTCCTATCCGGCAAAGAAAGCCACAGTAGTTCAGTGAGCATCTACGAAGCCCAGACCCTGCACACCTGGGTGCTACCTGCCTCCCATCCCCCAGTTAGGGGGAAGCCAAGAGGAGCCTCATTGCTATGAGCACCTATGGCTGAAGACACCAGCTGAGAACATGAATCCAGGAAATGTGGCAAAGCTTTTGGGAGAGCTGCCTTCCTGATGATGGGGCATGAAGACACCACCTCCACTATATCCAAAAAGAACTAGCAGCGGCCAAGTTTAATTATAATTAACATACATGCAGCGTGTAAAGGCACAGGAATAGAAGACAGCCTTCTGTGAGCCCTCAGAGGGACATTTGCAGATTAGCTAATTAACTAATTAGTTAGCAGAAGAACTTAAGGCAGGTAGGAAATGCAAGTCAGAATCAGATAGAAAAAACCTTGGTGTCTAACAGAGTAAAGGACCTAACAGAGTAAAGGACCAGCAGCCTGACCAGCACAGAAGACCCCAAACTGAGGTAGAGTGCTGAACTTTCTGGTGAATTTTCCACCAATCTCTGCTCTTCATCTGAACCTTAAATAAATATTAAATGTACTTGTAAATAAAACTAATCTCATCTTTCTAGGTCTGTCAGAAAGTACCCCAGGGTTGGGGCGGGGGGTACAGAGAGAGAGAAGTGCTAAAACCACAGAATTGACATTGTAGATCTATGGGATCTGTGTGGATAGAGGTGGATCTTGAGGATGAATGTATCTCTGGGGCTGGGTCCCTCTGAGGGTTGTGAAGAAAAGTTCCACCTGAGTCTCTCTCCTGGGCTCATAGAAGACTGTCTTCTATTCCTGTGACATCACATGCTGTATGTGTCCAAATTGATTATTTAAATCTGCCCTACAATATGTGTGCGTGCGCGTGTGCGTGTGTATGAGAGCTTGGGCATGTCTATGCTATAGCATGAATGTGGACAGAACACTCTTTCAGGTAGCCATCTTTGCCTTCCTCCTCTGAGATGGGGTCCTTGCTGGCTGCTGCATATTTTGGCCCATGAGCTGCCAGGGCTCCTCCTGCTTCTGCTTCCATGTCTCTAGGAGTCCCAGTTCTTGGACATCCTGTGTTGGCCTTTTAAGGCTTCTGGGGATCTGAACTCAAGACCTCCTTCCTGAGCAGCAAGCACCTCCCACGGGGCACATTTCCCCAGCCCTTTGAATTCCTCCTTACTTATGAGGATGGCATTCAGATTGCACCAAGGCTTACTGTCAGATCCTTTCTTACTTCTTCCCAGAAAGATCCTAACAACTGCAAAGACAGGTACATCCTGAGGTCCTGGGGGTTACAGTTTCAACGTGTGAATATTCAAGGTTGGTGGTTGGAGGCAGGGTTGGTCGGTGACAGATACCCACTTCCTTTCTACCCTTAAGAAGCATGGACAGGGTAGGTCACCACAGTACGTGCAGTCACCAAACCAGGACAGTGTGGAGAGTCCCCATATGACAATCAATCACCTTGGAGCCATGTGTTTGGCAGTCTCAAGTCTAAAACAAAACCCCAGCAGTGTTTAGAACTCTCCTGGGCCTTTTGCCACCCCCTTGAGTGAAGTCCTTAGCTGGAAGATTAACTTGGGCTACTGGTGTCTGACAGCTTTATCTTCTAAGTTGATGGAAGACAGGTGGGGGTGGGGGTGGGGATAGAACATTCCACCAACACACAGCTTGGGGGAAGAAATTAATTAATGTGTTCGTGTTTCAACCAGAGCAAGACGAGACAAACAAAAACCTGTAGAGCAATCCACCCTTCTCTGCACCTGGAATCCCCCATGGAGACCCTGAGCATTGCTGCTTTTAACAGAGGCCTTTCATCTTCAACAAGGACGCCGAAAAAAAATCTTCAGACAGCTGAAGAATTTCTCCACCTTTGGAGGGGCCAGCTAGTAACCCAAATTCTCCAGCTTCATTGCTTCAACCCCAAATCCAACAAAAACTGAAGGCTCTGTTCTCCCTCAGCTCCCAAAGCTGGTCCACACTCTGTGAGGTCCCTCAGTCTCTCTCCCTAGGCTGCTAAGGTTTGGAGGACTGGACCAGCTAGTCTCCCCTTTCTACCCCATACACAGATGAGGCCACACAGTAGGTGTTAATTGTTGTGTTAAAGTGAGTTTGTAAGAGAATTAAGTACATGAATAAACAAACAGGAGAATGGCACACTTCCCAAAGCTGAGGAGTGAACAACATAGCTGTAGCCTATGGGTCTCTTGGATGTCCGGGGCTTCCCCCAGATGCATCAAACACCCACAATCTTTCCACAGCAGAATTCACTGAAAGCCTGTGGGGTCTCCAGGTGTCCCCTAAGATGCAGGAAAACACTCAAATAATTGGCCAACTAGCACAGTGAGGGAGAAGTCTTTTTTTGGGCTCAGACCAACTCACCAGAATGTGAGCTATTTCCCAAATACAAGGACTCTGAGAGTAAAGCATCCTTCTTAGACAACCACAGCTGTAGCCCTTCTGGTCCTATGAGAACCCCGACCCACTGAGGCTCCTACCCCCAATCTTTTGATGCCCACAATGGATTACCAAGACGTTACCAATGTCGCCTTCAGAGCCAGAGCAGCTCTTTTCCAACACATCTAACTCCCTAGGCAAGCACCAGAGTAAACAAACAAGACAAGCCAGTGGAGGGCAGAAATCCCTGCCAGGAAACTCACACTCAGTTTTCTAGAGTACCCTGCAACTGTTGACTAAAGCCGGTCATACCAGCCTTCTTGTGATCAGGTACTTCTTCCGCCATTCCCCAGAGGGCCTGGATGTGCTGTAGCTACATCCCAAAAGCTCTTCTCCTAGAAGCCAGTCACTTTACCAACTCATAAACACAACTGCAATGCTACTTTGTCAAGAGGCCTTCACCAGGGTCTTTGCATGCAAGTTGCTACAGCACACTGCTCTTCCTGGGAGTTCTCACCATACAGGTAGACCAATGAGAAAGGGCCCATTGCTGGACCCAGGCCCAGAGCCTTACAAGTTGTTCACTAGTTAAAATAGAAGGAGGAGATACACCACATTGAGGTTTTATATACCATGTTAAACACTCCTCTGCCTTCAGCCCCTCTTAATCTCACCTGTGAATGTCCACCCATGATCTCACTGTTTTCAGTCTCTTCTGAGTCTCATCTTTCAAGTGAGGTTTTTAATGCCCTTATATTTATTGTAAAATTTATCATGTTTGACTTTCTGCCATACTTTAGTTCTTCTTACATTGTCATGCTAGCTAGGTTTCATTTTACCATCTCTAATGACTGGGTGGGCAATTTTACTGGGGGCTTATCTTTATTATTTGAAGTGGCATGCATTCCTCTATTTGCTTCTGACAATTCATGTCAAGGATGGGTAGAACCTGAGCTTTCCCTTGTGTACAAAGGAGAACCCAGAATCTTCTCCCCAAACCCCTTTACTCCTGCTTGTCATACTTTGTAACCCTGGGTACAGTTTATAATTAAAGGACAATACTTGGCATTTCATGGTACATCCCCTTTGTTAAGACTATGTGGTCTTTTCTCCTCACTGTGTAGTCCGGTGTCCCTCCCAAGTGCTGGGATTCTAGGCATATGTCATCACTTTCAAGGCCCTTAATTCTATAACAGCGTCATTGAGATGAGACTCACATACCATGCATGCAATTCACATAGGGATATGATTCCGTAGCTCATGGGACTGTGGAGCCACCATATTTTGAACAGCTTAATTGTCCCCTAACAAAGCCCACCCACTCCTCCTTGTTCCCTGCCTCCCTCCACTCTAACCCTAACAAATCATTAATATCCATTCCATCTGAATACTTTCTCTGATTCCTAGCATTTCACCTAAGTACATCATGTGTTCCGGCTGGCTTCTTTACTCACAGAACAATTGCAAAGTTTGTCTGAGATTGATGGAGCACATATCCATCCATGTACGGTTTCCTTTTTTTAATGACCAAGTAAGGTCCCATCTACAAATATACTTATTCTGGCTTCCATTGACATGTAGGTAGGCATTTGAGTTGTTCCCTTTTTTTGTTTCCTCCTATGAACAATACCACTCAGGACTGTTGTGGATAACACACATTTTCAAGTCTCCTGGACCTAAATTAGGAATGCAATGGCTGGGTCACCTCACAATTTTAAAACTTTGAAGGAACTTCTAAACTTTCTCTAAGATGGTTATGCTACTTCATATTCCTAGCAGCAGCATATGAAAGCTTTCGTTCTCTAAGCCCTGTCAACACTCATTAGTGGCCTTCTTTTTTTAATTATAACCTAGTTGTTCTACGAGTGGTTGCAAAGTGGTGTCGCCGAGTGATTTTGATTTAAATTTCCCTGGTGGCCCTTAGTGCTCACCATCTTATATATTGATTGACCGTCTATATTATATCCTTTGTAGAGTCATTTTGAGTTCTTTGCTTGTATGTGTGTGTGTGTGTGTGTGTGTGTGTGCATGCACATGCACACACTTTACTATAGACAAACTTGCCACTGGGATTACAAACTTGTGCCACAATGTTTAGCTTTTTAAAAAAAATTAACACATAGGTTCTGTGGATGGAACTCACATTCTTGAGCTTGAGAGATGAACACCATACTGACTGGGTCATCTCTGCAGCCCCTTCTTTGCTGGCTTTGAAGAACTGAATTGTCTTTTTATTACTGAGCAATTGGAATTCTTCAGGTATCCTACGTGCACACTCATTATCACATACATAGAGGTTTTTGGTCATCTGTGAGGTTATAATCACTTATAACAAAGATGTATTTATGTGCATATGTGCTCAGCCTAAATGAGCTTATGTGCACCACATGCAAGCAGAAGCTCACAGGGGTCAGAAGAGGGGGTTGGATCCCCTGGAACTGGAATTACAGTCACGTGTGAGCTGTCCTAACTCAAATTTCACTTCATTCTCTCACTGCCGGTGGGATAATGTGGCTAAGAGGGAGAAGCACCTTATGAACACCCGTGGCCAAAGCCCCTCCAGAAATCTGACCCAAGGAGAAAGACTGATGCTACTATCTATGCCAAGTAAGGGGTAATTTTACCTCCTTGTCTCCTTTTTGGGGAGACCACATCCAATATAGCTATCTATAACCAGTCCAACCTAATGGCATCACTGTTATAGGAACAGGAGAAAGGACTATACATTAACAGATATACTAACAGGCCCCAGGATATACACGGGACACGAAGAGGACCATTCACACCCTCTTAGGAAATCTGAAGTGACAGGCTCACAGGTTCCAAAAACCACAGAAGCTGCAACTTCCAGGCTCCATGTATTAGTCCATGTTCTGTGAGCATGTTCTGTGAACATAAATACACCAAAGCTGGGTACCTTCTAAAGAAAATAGATGGAAAGGGTGTGCCAGTAGCGCTGGTCTCCTCTGGTAAGGAGTTCACTGAATATGGAATCATAATGGTATAAACACACATAAAGAGAAATAGATCACTTGATGAAACACAAAGCCAGAGCAAGACCAGGGTGCCATGAAAACTACCTAATTCCTCCTATGTCCTGGTCACCATCAGGTCCCACTCCTTAAAGGTTCCCCACCAACACTGACACACTAAAACTCCTTGAGGGATAGGAACCCAGGGATAAAGCACTCTGAACCATAGTAGGCTATCTCTGCTGCCAGAGAATGAAGCCAACATGGAGGGAGACAGGCAGAGATAGCAAGAGAAGCAAACATCCACACTACTATAAGCCCCAGGTCCAGCCATGCTTAGAGCTCCCTAACAGATTTTTCCACTTGAGTTTTAACCTCCCATGCCTCTCTCCCCAGATACACTCCTTCATACTTATCCAGCTACAGCAGGAATCATGGTTTACAGATGGAACCTGCTGAACACTTGAGAGAGCAGGATCAGGGAAGGGGTGTCATGTGGGTGGCCTGGTGCCATGTGGGTGGCTGGCATCCCCGTGCCATGTGGGCCAGCATGCAGTGGGAGCATCCACAGGCCCTCTGCACACAGGCCTGCATCCCCAGCTGTGGAAGAAAGCTGTCAGTCAAGCCAGCTGTCATCTGGCCCCGCATGCTTAAGACAGCCACACTGGGAAAGAATCTTGTTCGTACATAAAGGTGTCCCACTCTGAGCCCCTGACTCGGAAATCTGATTTACACAGTTATAATTCTGTATGGAAAAAAAAAAAAAAAAAA
>JADRCC010444519.1:0-10233 GCA_019843855.1 Hylomyscus alleni
TGGCCCCTGTAGGCTGGACTGGTGATGCTTCATATCAAGACGGACACAGAATTGTTCTGAAGAGACAGCCGATCTTGTCCCTTAAGAAGTCATGCAAAGTTTGTGGCTTTCTTTCTTTTTTAAAAAAAATTAATTTATTTATTTCTTCATTTCACACTCCATATTTTATTACCCCCCATCCACCCTCCTCCTGCTCCACATCTCATACCTCCTCCCCATCCCCTGTCTCCATGTGGATGTCTCCCAAGCCCCACTGCACCTGACCTCTAAACTCCCTGGGGCCTCCAGTCTCTTGAAGGTTAGGTGCATCATCTCTGAATGAAAAGAGACCTCGCAGACCTCTGCTGTATGTGTATTGGTGTATTCAGTCTTTTTGGTGGCCCAGTGTTTTACAGATCTCAGGGGTCCCTCATTTGATGCCCGGACTTCCTATTGGAGTCGGGCTCTATAAGTTCCCTCTCCCTATTGTCCTACTGCATTTCATCTAAGATTCCTCCCTTTGAGTCCTGAGAGTCTCTCACCTCCCATGTCTCTGGTGCATTCTGGAGGGTCCCCCTAACCTCCTACATCCTAGGTTGCTTGTTTCCATTCCTTCTGCTGGCCCTCAGGGCTCCAGTTCTTTTCTCTCACTCAATCAGGTTCCCTTCCCCCGTCCACTTTTCTTCCCAGGTCCCTCTATCACTCCTAACTTGTGATTGCTTTCTTTTCTCTCCCAAGTGGGACCGAGGCGTCCTCACTTGGACACTTCAGCTTGTTGACTTTTTTGAATTCTGTGGACTGTACCTTGGTTATTCTGTACTTTTTTCTTTTTGGCTAATATGTACTTATTAGTGAGTACATACCATACATATCCTTTTGAGTCTGTATTACCTCACTCAGGATGATATTTTCTAGTTCCATCCATTTGCCTGCAAAACTCAGAGTGTCCTCGTTCTTAATAGCTGAGTAGTATTCCACTGTGTAAATGAACCTCAGTTTCTGTATCCATTCTTCTGTTGTGGGACATTTAGGTTGTTTCCAGCTCATGGCTATCACAAATGAACGTAGTGGAACATGTGCCCCTGTGGCATGATGGGGCATCTTTGGGGTATATTCCCAAGAGTGGTATAGCTGGGCCTCAGGTAGATTTATTTCCAATTTTCTGAGGAACCTCCAGATTGATTTCCAGAGTGGCTGTACCAGTTTGCAACCCCACTAGCAATGGAGGAGTGTTCCTCTTTCTCCACATCCTCTCCAATAACTCTGGACTCTTAGGGCTTTCAGAGTCTGAACCACCAACTAAAGAGCATACGAGCTGGACCTGGGCCTCTCTGCACATATGTAGCTGATATGCAGCTTGGTCTTCATGTGAGACCTGATGAAACCCATGAGGTTTTGATCTTAGCCATTCTGATTGGTGTAAGGTGGAATCCCAGGGTCATTTTGATTTGCACTTCTTTGATCACTAAGGACTTTGAACATTTCTTTAGGTGCTTCTCAGCCATTCGAGACTCCTCAGTTGTGAATTCTTGGTTTAGTTCTATACCCCATTTTGTTATTGGATTGTTTGGGTTTTTGGTTGTTAACTTCCTGAGTTTTTTATATATTTTGGATATTAGCCCTCTATAATTGTTGTGGGGTTAGTGAAGATTTTCTTCCCAAACTGTAAGTTGCTGATTTGTCTTATTAACTGTGACCTTTGCCTTACAGAAGCTTTCCAGTTTCATGAGGTCCCATGTATCAATTCTTGATCTTAGAGCATGAGCCATTGGAGTTCTGTTTAGGAAATTTCCCCTGTGCCAATGAGTTCAAGGCTCTTTCCCACTTTCTCTTTTATTAGATTCAGTGTATCTGGTTTTATTTGAAGTCCTTGATCCATCCCTGGGGTTCTCAAAGGCAGTGTGTATACCACCCCAAAAGTCAGGTACCACTTAACACCTGAAAAGACATGAGATCAGATCTCAAATGGTGTGTATTCTCTTTCATAAGAAATTATTTAGGACTCAAACAGTTGTAGAAACCACAGGCAAACATTGGATAGAGCTTGAGGACTCTTATGGAAGAATGGGAGGAAGGATTGTGGGCCCTGAAGGCTCCACAGGAAGACCAACAGAATCAACTAATTCTGGACTCTTAGGGCTTTCAGAGTCTGAACCACCAACTAAAGAGCATACGAGCTGGACCTGGGCCTCCCTGCACATATGTAGCTGATATGCAGCTTGGTCTTCATGTGGGACCTGAACAACTGGAACCAGGATTATCCCCAAAGGTGTTACCTGTAAGTGGGATATGTTCTATTAGCTCGGCTACCTTGTTTGGCCTCAGTGGGAGAGGAAGCACCTAGCCTCACAGAGACTTGAAGAGCCAGGGCAGGGAGAGGGGACCCTGGAGGCCCCGCCCACTCAGAGGAGAAGAGGGAGAATGGGGGAAGGATTGTAGGAAGGGGTGATTGGGAGGGGGCAGTGAGCAGATGTAAAGTGAATAAGTAAAATAAAATTAAAGTTAAATAAATTAAACTGAAAAAAAAATAGTGGTCACGTAACTTTCTCATAATAAGAAAAGAAGCAAATGCAGTTGTTGGCTCCTTAGAAACAGTTCATTTGCGCCTATTTAGTTCTCAGCTTCTGTATGCCCTGTAGAGTAGGGCAAAAGTATTATGATGGTTTCCTCTGGATTTCTTTTTCTCTCACCCTTAGAAGTGTTTGTGATTTGTATGTGTGGGGAATATCTACATGGTCTCACACCCTACATTGTTTTTTTCTTTCCCGTTTTAGGACATAAAATTCTCATTCAGAGTCTTATCAAAAAAAGGTTAACATACAAGCCTCAATGTCATCTTCTTCTTCCTCTCCATGCTGTTTGAAAGGTGAGGTAAATAAAGTTGAGGGAATCTGTACCTGTTGTCCCCCGGCCTTGTCCCTGTCTTCAGATGTGATTGGAAGTGAGGTAGCCAAGAGTCTCTCTCTTAGATTTGCCTTTTAGCTTTGAGACAACAGAGTTTCTGCATAAGTTGGGTTGCCTGTTCAACAAAGCTTCTGGAAAGAATATCTAACAGAATGTGTGGGAAGTCTGAACATGTGCCCTATGTGGTGTTTAATGAATGATAGCCCACTGTATAAAAAAAGTTAAGGATCAGCTTGCATTTAGACCTCAACACCTCCACATACGCTGGCTGTGAACCTCATGGGGCATGTTTTCCTAAACAAAGCAGTGTCCTGGGGAAATAGGTTAATGACAGGTCTCCTAACAGTGCCTCAGTTTTAAAATTCCTTCTTTTTTTTCTACATCTTTTTCCATTTTGTTCTCTACAAGGGCCATCTCTCAAGTGATGAGTAAGTGACATATGATCTGTGAAAGACTAGACTCTCCATTTCCCTCACCACTACAGTTCTCTGGAGGAGCCAAGGAAAGGGTAGCTCTTTCAGGAAGAGTAATTACTATCGAGACACAGCCATTGCGTCAATCATCTGGGTGTCAATCAATCTCTGTAAGGCCAGAGTTCAATTAATTGACGACACCCTGGAGACACCCAAAGCAGTTAGCATGTCTCTAAACTCAGTCAAAAATACAAGCTGCAAAATCTGATTTCCCATAAATTCTCATTGCAGAGTTCCATCTCTTAATGTATCCCCCCCATGCCAAACAGTTATCTGTTGAGAAATATTAGAAGGAAGCATAGATGTCAAATCTTGAAAGGTCACAGTGTGTCAACACCAAGCATTAGGACATACGACCTTTGGCTATGCCAATAAGAAAATACCATTTTATTATAAGCTCTCATCCATATTCTATTTTCAGAAAGAAGCATTTTTTTTTTTACCTAGAAAGTTTCACAGTATAACACTCATCTAGCCAGTATGCATTTCAACATTTCTTTTTTTTTTTTTTCAGAAGAGAAGCAAATCATTGCTTTTGTCTTCAAATGTGATTTGTCAACAGGCTGATGATGAGTGATATCCTCTCATTTTATGGGGGGTGAAGAATCCCAGGGGAGATGTGGGATCACAGAAGTGATGTTGGGATGAGATATTGGTATGGAGAGGAAGGCCAGGTAAATCAGTGCTGCCCTCTGGCCCTTGTTTCGAAGTTTAATCAAAAGATCCTTATCTTGACAATCTATCTGAAAACCTCCAGAAGTCCTGAAGGTCAGACTATACTAACAAGATTCCATAGACGAGGTGTGAAAACCAGGAACTTATTTCTAATGGTTTTGGACATCCAGTAGTCTAAGATCAGGGTACCAATCAACTTTATACTAAGACGAGTGTCCTCTTTATGGCTTGAAAATAGTTACCTTATGTTCATGTACTTATACAGATGAGAGGGAGGAAACAGAAAGAGAGGAGAGAGCTCTAATCACTCTTCCTTTTCCTCTAAAGACACAAATACATGACTTCATTTAAACCTAGTTATCTCCCAGAGACCTTGTCTCCAAATATCATATATTAAGGGTTATATTTTTAACACTGAAACCTTGAGGTGTACAAAAACATCTAGTCCATATCTTGAGTCATTATTCCCTACAGGGCAGAAGAAAAAAAGGTTATAGCCATACCTATCTGTGAGAGAAGCAGTAGAGAAGAGAAAGGCCAACTCAATGCTCATGGTTAGAAACACATTCATTTTTCTCTCTTTTTGTTCCACTGACATAACCAGCATCATTGGGTAATAGCCTTCATAAGATCTACCACAGAAACCACACACTTAATGCAATCAATCATTCCTGGTTCTGTTCCCTTGGGGATTTGGAGGGCTTTTCATTTCCCTTCAAATCTTCCAACCAACGGTACAGTCCCCAACCTGCTGCTTTTTCTAATATCATAAATATTTTGGTCATAATAATATAAATATAAAATATTTTGGTAAGATGTGTGTCTGTGCGGTTTCACTTATGATATAAATCTTTTGAGATTAAGGGTAGTAATCTCTCTATTCTGGAGCTAACCAAATGCTCAGAAGTATAAAAACTGGCTTATCAGTTCATGCCGTTGTTCTTCCTATAGGTAAAATATCTCATTTTCAGATTTGAAGTATGATTTTGTATTTACTTTAGGAGAGACACATTTTGGAGGATCTTTTTTTTTTTTTTTTTTTTTTTTCTGTCATCAGTTTTGGATCCACCTCACCATGTAAACAAAACCAAATTTTCTAATCCCCTGAAAGTAAACTCAAGTGCAAAAGTATTCCATGTGCTTCAGTTCACACTAAAGTGTGTAAATATTTCTGTGATTCACAAAGCACAGTGCTAGCTAGGCAGAGTGTCAGCCGTTTGGCTTTGGCATCATTCATTTTAGCTTTAGTCTCTCATGGAAAGACTGGTTTCTGAAAACCAAATCAACTTATAGAAATCAAAGTTATGATGTCACAAACCTGTGAAGTTGGGAAATGTGGTAAGCACTCAACTGGGGGTAACAAGTCAGATATTTTATTTTAAAATTTATTTGCATATGTCCCAGATATGTACCAGGTGTTTATAGAAGCCAGAAAAGGGCACCAGATCTCCTGGAACTGGAGTCACAGACATTTGTAAGCTTCTGTATTAGTGCTGACAACTGAATCTGGGTCCTTTATAGAAGTAGCAAGTACTCTTAACTGGCGAGCTATCTCTCCAGCTCTGAAGTCAACTTTTTATAGTACAATGAAGGTTCCCCTCAGAGTTCCACTCCATTCCTTTTTCTGAGGCACATTGGACAAAGTCTTTCAAAACAAATTTCACTTGCTATATATTTACAATATGCATTTTATTAAGTTTAACAAAAACGAGATGTATTTGTTCAGTAATCTCTTTATTAAAAGGGATAAAACTAACACATACATATTTATCTTCAGGGATTGCTGGCTGAAACAATTTTAGGGAACCCTATTGCTTTTCTACTTTTCAGTCCATTTTTTCTCAACATTTTACCTTAAAACCCACTATAACATGACAGAGGGTCACTGGGTGCCATTTTAAGAAAATACTTGCTCCCCACTTTACTTGACTGCAGCAGTTTCTGATCATGAACTATATCATAATCATTTGCCTTGCACTAATGAACCCAATGTGTTTTACTTTACAAACATACATAAAATTAGGTAGAAGATAGTACCTTCTATGATTGCCCTGCCCACTGCGTTTAAAAGTTACTTTCATATGTTTCAAAGTTCCCATGTGCTCAGAGTTTATTTTGTTATAAATTTGTGTTTGCATCAGAACATGTATTGGGGTTGTTTGGTAGCTTATTGCAGCCATGGTGTCCAATCGGCTCACAACTTTTTCATCACCTTTTTTTTTTTTTTTGGTTTTTCGAGACAGGGTTTCTTTGTATAGCTCTGACTGTCCTGGAGCTCACTCTGTAGACCAGGCTGGCCTCGAACTCAGAAGTCCACTTGCCTCTGCCTCCCAAGTGCTGGGATTAAAAGCGTGTGCCACCACGCCCAGCTGTAGTCTCTTTCTGCACTGATAGAGTGTGGCTATGTGACTTGCTTGGCAATTGGAGTATAGTGAATCTGGAGACTAGCAAGCAAGGCTTGAAAAATACTTGTACTTTAGAGCTTGACCTTTCCTTCTGATCTTTGGAAACCTGACAGCAATCTATGTGGGGCCAGAGAGCCAGGGGATCAGGAGGAGCAGGCCTGGAGCAAGAGTTGGGTTGAGGCACGTCCAATCCCCAGAAATCTAATCCTGAGATTGGCAGGTGTGGGATCACTTCCCTCCTGTCCTGGGCCTGCATTTTCCAGTTCCATAGCTATGTGTGCTCCACCTTTGCCTCACCAGAGGAGACCATGGAGCCAGTAGCCAGGTTAAACTTCCTTTCCCCTTATAGAGTCATCTGGAATTCCTCCTCGTGCTCATGAAGCATCTTCCAACACCTCACTCTGGCCAGTGGTACACAGTCACACAAACCTTGCTCCCAGAGACCCTGGCTACCTCCCCAGGGTCATAAATACCCCCTTTACCCTCCAATAAACAAACCAGTTCTCTGAAGCCATTCCTGGGTGTATTCATTGCCCAGATACTCATCACCAACCAAGATACTGCAATTGTACCCATCCACACTCAGCTAAGCTTCCCTTCCTCCAGTCCAGTTCAGTCCAGTCTGGTCCAGTCTGGTCCAGTGCATACAAAACAGGCCTGCTACCCTAAGGGAGAAGCAGACGTGGAGTGGTTCACCTAGTCCAGCGTCCTGGAAAATCAACACCTACTAATCAGCAATCAATCATCTTAGCTGGGATGCTCAACCCATGGTGCTCCCAATACTTAGTCAGCAGCTGCATTATGAGTTCCTTACAAATGCACAGCTTCCCTTTCCTCCTCACAGTTCTACTGAGGTGGGAGTTTTGGATGTGAACTCCAGAAGTCTATATAGTTTAGGCTGTCTCTGGGCAATCCTAATCCATAAGCACGTACCTGACTGAGGTCACCCTAAAGCTGAGATGGCCAAGGAACACAGCTAATCTATGTGGTGAGAAATTGTGCACGTTTTCTTTCACACTATCATGGCAGATTTAAGTAGTTCCAATAGTGATGACGTGATTTACGTGCCTTCAAGTGTTTACTGTCTGGAAAACGTTTCTCACTACTGACCTACATCAAATGTTTGTAGCTCAGTGACCAGCTACCAACAGAAATCATCCACACTGACCTACAATTTACAAAACAAGCCCTGGGCTGGTATATCTCAGTGGCAGAAAAACATTTCTAAGCATTCATGAGGCCCTTGGATTCGTGATCCCCAAACAGAAACAAAATTGTTTAATGATCATATGGAAGATAATAAATATTCTTTTAAACCATTAACATTTAAAGAATTTCTATTTACAGTAAAATAACACATTGTTCTTTTCTCTCTTCTCCTTCCTGTATCTGTCTCTCTCTGTCTGTCTTTGTCTGTCTGTCTGTCTGTCTGTCTGTCTGTCTGTCTCTCTCTCTCTCTCTCTCTCTCTCTCTCTCTCTCTCTGTTTTCTTTGTTGAGACAAGACTTCCATACTGTAACCCAAGGTGGTCTGGAGTTCACTCTGTAGCTCAAGTTGGCCTGGAACTCATAAAAATCCTTTTGCTTCTGCCTCCTAAGTACTGAGATTACAGTTGTGAGCTCCCATGCCCAGCAGAATATTCCATCTGAATGCAGAATAATCATGAGCCTCCCTCTCCAAAGCCTATCTGCTTAGTCTATTTGTTGATTGATCTTAGCATTTTCAGAATGGCTTCCCTGTTCTTGCCCTTTGGGCACTCCACCCATGGCAATAGTACTCTCTCTTTAAAATGAGTACAACCAACTCTTATTACACTGTATTTGGTGTTCAAACTGCATTTATGTGCTTTAAGAGTATTGGTTTTTTCCATAGAAACATTTAATAACTTGATATGCTTTGCTCCTTTTAAAAATGTCCCCAGCATCTTGGACTGGCATTGCAAAACCAAGTTTTTGTATTAAAATTAATGGTAACACATTTGTAATTTTGTGACTTTAACACAGTAGTAGGCTTTGTGTTGTCTCATTGGCTGACCTACGCAGATCTTGTCTGTTGGACCTAGGATCTGAAAACCTGAGATAATTAGGAGGTCTGATGGTGTAGACAGTCTTACTTTAGCTCTAGTTTGTTTTTATACACAAATGTCACAAAGGAAGTAATGATCCAAGGAAGGTTTTTTGAGTTAAAAACAAAACAAAACAGGAAAACCTGTAATAAAAGTCAGTAAGTGCAAACAAAATATTAACAGAGCATCCTTTTACCAGAACTTCTTCGGGACAAACCAATTGAAACCCAATTGCCTGAGACGGACTATAGATAATATCTAGAAAAGCCGGAAAGCAAGGTAAAAGGTCATGTTCAGGTTCAGGATACACTGGTCAGATTGGGTTCTATAGGTGTGATATGAGACCCAACAAGATTATTGGGTTCTATAGCTATGATCTGACACCCAACAAGAATAAACATCTTATAAATTGGATGTAAATATTTAACACGGGAGTCACAAAATCACATCCAAGAAATGTAAATGTAAATGTTGATTTTATTTCTTCATATGAAGGGATCAGATGAGAGCCATACATAAGCTGTGCAAATGTACACTTTGGATGAATGAACCCAGAGCACATCTTTTTCTGTACTAATTATCCCGATCCCTAGACCTCAAAACTTCTAGTCTCTGTACAATCTAATTTTCCAAGCTTACTGATTCAATCTGG
Organism: Hylomyscus alleni; assembly: GCA_019843855.1. Lineage (NCBI taxonomy): Eukaryota > Metazoa > Chordata > Mammalia > Rodentia > Muridae > Hylomyscus > Hylomyscus alleni. The sequence goes on from JADRCC010444519.1 coordinate 9,153, forward strand.
CTTCTCTCAGCTTCTGGCTTAATTGTTCTGCTTGGCCTCATACTATCTTTAGCAGTGTGTTCTAATCTTCTGGCTCTTCTCATTCTCTGGCTTATCTTCACCTGTGTCTAGCTTGTTCTTTCTGCCATCTGTCTCTCTAAAGCTATCCTGACCTCTGACTCTTTCTCTCCACTCTTAAGTAACCTCTCTTTTCTGTGTTGTTCTCATGTGAGATGGGTGCTTCCTATCTTTGTTAGATCTTTCCCTGATTCATCACTTTGTTCGCCACTCAATTAGACATCACTTTCAAACATGGCTGCTTCCTTCTACAAACTAACCTTTCTTTCACTGTTAGGGATTAATGGTATGTACTAAGGGCATATCTATACCATGATTATACTGTAATCCAGGGTGTGTCTGCATTCTGGCTAGATCATATGGACTTAGAAGGTCTTTGGACATGAACAACCATGTTGCTGGGTTAAAATTCCTCTATAAAGAGAAATCCAGAGAACAAAAATGCACATGAAGTAAAAGACCCTCTGCCTTTTACCTGGAGCCTCTCTCAGTTCCACAAGGCATTGTGCTTTTGACCATGTACCAACAGTTTGTAGAAATGAATGAAATTGTTAAACGTATAAATTCTGAAAGAAATACCTTAGTGTACTAACTGTATTCATAGTGGATTATGGATATGTTTTATTTTCTTTTTGTTTATATACCTTTATTTATTTTTCCATTAACAATAATGACCAGAATATTGTAAACATATAGTATATGCCTGTATTTTTTAATATTTAAAAGAACAACAAATGAATTTTAAAATCAAAATTTTTGTTTCCCAATAGTTACTGCTTCTTTTCACACTTTTAAGTGATTGCAGCTTTGTCTTTGCTGATTTCTTATTTCTTGAGCTTGGAGTGTATGTGGTAAGTAGTGATAGACCTAATTTAAAGAAGAAAATTTAATTTCCAGTTGATTTTAGTCACAGAACAGGCACCAAGAAGGGGCTCCCTTTCTGATTTGGACCATGTTATAGTCTGAAAATGTCCTCTCCAAATTTGTATGCTGAAATAAACCTTCAAGGCAATGACATTGAGAG
>JADRCC010444554.1:0-16541 GCA_019843855.1 Hylomyscus alleni
AGAGAGAGAGAGAGAGAGAGAGAGAGAGAGAGGGAGAGAGAGAGAGATGCTAACTCTGGGAACTCGATCCTCCCTCCCACCTGGCTTGAGGCAGGTACTCTCATTTCCATTGCTGCGCTTTGCAGCTGACATTCAAACACACGAGTGATTCCTGTGCCTCTGTCTCCCATGTTCCACTGCTTTACATGGGTTCTGGGAGTCCGTATTCAGGTAATCAATCTTGCATGGGAAGTGCTATTACCCACTGAACCATGCTCTCAGCCTGATATAGTTTAATTGCATGATTTACTTCTTTGAGAAATATTCTACACATAAAATTGCTGCGTGAAAAGATGAACTTTTCCAGAGGGCAGGGGTAGAGTCAGGACCTCACTGTGTGGACCACACAGGCCTAGAACTCACTGTGTGGCATAGGCTGACAGTCCACTTGCCTCAGCCCCATGAACACTGGGAGTGCAAGTGTGCACTATTACCACAACAGCTTTATATGTGATAATGATAATATACTATCCCGCTCCTGCCAATCTCCTCACCACTCACCAACATAGGTTATCAATGAACTGAAAAGTCACATAAACTTGAGTTTATAGTAACAGGGTCTTGCCTTTAGTGAGATAAATTGCAAGACAAAAGAACTTGCCTTCCTGAATTCTAGTGCAGATCAAGAAGACATTGGCTAGCACAGTATACAGCACACTGCTTGCCAGTCTGTTTTCAATGAGAGTTAGACTTACAGTTTGTTGCAAGTCTACCTTTGTTGTCACTACCTTTGTTGAAAACAACCATGAAGTGCTGGCACATTATTACAGGAATGCTAGTCTATGAATTACTTCAAAGTATGTTTTAATTTAATCTCTTTCTTCAAGAAATATTCCTTAACACGGTGTGCTGCTAGAAGGACATCTTTCTATCCTGATCCTTGTTTCTGCTTTCTTTCTGACAGCTGTAAGCAGAAGCAAGCCTTCCAAAACCATGGAAACAGAGCGCTCAGTGCCGGCCAGAGCCCAGGTATGTCCTATTCTCCAGGCGGCAACGTCCTGTTAGAACAGTTGGGCAGCGAGGAGTCAAATGAGACTTCACCTGGAGACGCCCCAAGTTGAGATCCAGCCTTAGAAAACACAACAATGGTAACTTCCTTAAAGCATCCTGGAAAAAAACAGTGGCAGCAGCTCCCGCCTCCCTTTGACGTGGACAAACAGGGCGACTCCCAGCGCTGACGCACAGGGCTACAAGCACAGGCCCGTGGACAGACCGATGGGCAGAATGACAGGCATTCAAAGACTGACGACTCAAAGGCAGACAGACGTTCTCACACCTGCAAGGCCCCCGCTAGGCGGGGGACCACTGTGCAGTGCTGGCCCTAGAGGAACTCACGCCAGTCAGGGTCCTGGGACCCACCAACCTCTTCCTGGAGTCTCTGCAAACCCCGCCACCCTGCCATCCCGCCGCCCCGCCGCCCCGCCGCCCCGCCGCCCCGCCGCCCCGCCGCCCCGCCATCCCGCCATCGCGCCACCCTAGCGCTCAGTGCGCGCGCAGAGACACCCCCACCCCGCCGGCCCCCCCGCCAGGCGCGCGAGACTCCGGGAGCCCGGATGCCGTTGCGGCGGACGCGAAGGCCGGCGCGCCCTCACCGCGATCGCGGGAGACGCCCACCCCTGGGTTTGGGTGGGGTCCGGCAGACACCCACCGAGCTCCTCGCATCCCGCCGCTTCCGCCGGCGCCGGCGCTTCCATCCCTCGAGGGTCTCCAGGTCGCCGCAGCCCGCTCTGCCCGCCGCACTGCCGAGCATGCGCAGAGCCGCCCCGAGGGGCGGGGCCCGGGCCGGCCTTGACCGTAGCCCACGCGGGTCTGCGCCTCGCGGGGTGACAGGCGCGGCACCTAGAGGATGAGGAGCGAGTTTCTGAACCCCCGGGCTTCGCGTACCGGAAGACAAGGCCTCGGACCGCGCAGAAAGCAGGCACACTGCAACTCCGACGGCCGACTGGCAGGCTTTCTCAACCCCAGTTGACACTAGCAAACGCAGCTAGATGTAGGCTCCTGCACTGGCAACTTACAGACGCTGACGCTAGGGTTAAGGCTCAGAGGGAGGTGTCACCCACACTGTTGTCACCCACACTGTCAGACACTACACTACATTGTCATATGGTTCTTTAGTCACCTGAGAGACAGCGCAATGCAGTCTGTAAGCCACTGTGCTCACTGCCTACTCAAAAGGAAGTCCCATCACCACCACCACCCTCCACTGACAGTAAGCCATTGAAGGCAGGGGAGGGATCTTCCACCACTGACCAGGGACTCGCAGTCTGCATGCAGAGCTGGCTCGAATGGACACCAATAAATGAGTGGTTAATTCACAGACAAATATCTAATTTTAAGATAGACTTCATAGTGCCCCAGCACTCAAGAAGAGGCAGGCAGGTTTCTGTGAGTTCAAGGCCAGGCTCGGAATCCCAGGACACCCAGGGCTGCACACACAGGTGCTGCCTTACATAAATACTAAAATTTAAAAGACTGCCATGGTCTTTACCTGTTCTTGGGAGGCTGAGCCTGCAGGATTGGGAGTTTAAGGCTATCCCTTGGCTTCATATGAATTTTGAGGCCAGCCTAAGCTGCATGAGATTCTGTCTTTAAAAACAAAAATAAGTAAGCAAATAATTTAGAAATTGCCTTTTTCACATCATAGTTATTTAATTTCAGGATGTCACACAAAACCTTTTGTTTCATGTCTGTGTTTTAAGGTCCCTGTAGGAGAGGGGTATGTTTGTTTCAGTGGGAACTGGGCAGTCTGAGTTCAGGCCACTAATAAAATCGCAGCCGGTTAGACATCAAACTTTCTAGATTAAGAAAGTACAAATTCCTCTCATATCCACATCTCTCCTCCTCTTGAAAAAGCTCAAAGTTTTCACTCCATAACTAGGCACAGTTAAGCTTTTGTTCAAACCCAATCACATACACACTACAGAGAAATTCCCATTATTCCAAGTAGCACAAATGTAGCAGAGATGGTAAGCTATCTTAGAGGACCAGAGGGCAGCAGAGATCTGCATCAGAAGGGATAGTTTCTGTTTATTTCTGAGTCTTAAAAGCATCAAAAGCCATTGTCTCTTAATCACAGTGGGCAAAGGGGAAACCAGCCTGACTGTCCTCTGAGGCCTGGTGAAGACATACCTCCTTGTAGGGATAAACCACGTGATAGTGAATCAAGATCTTTGCATTCATACATGACTGCTTGAAAATGCATTTCCTTAGGTCAGTCTTGCTCCAAGTCTTATGAATTGGAAGAGGCAATAGTCCCAAATCCAAGACTGACAGAATGTCTGCTATTGTAGGTCAAATAAATACTGACCTTATGCAGGCAAACATACGATGTGGTTTAACTGATGAAAGAACAGACTCATGGGGTCAGCATTGGGACACTGGACTTCTGCCTAGGGGCATACAGTACTAAGGTAGTGGGTAAGATAAACAGACACTAAAGGAGTAGTGGGCAGACAGTGTAGTGCATAGATTCTCTACAGGAAGAGGTGATTCACAAACAGGACAGAGGAAGGTCCATGTTAAACTTTACCACAGTATTCGGAGTGTCATGGTAATGTATGACTTCTTTATCTCTTAGATTTTCCATTTTCTTTTTTCAGATCACAGTTGACTGGGAGTAACTATAGACTTAGGAGTTGAAACCACATCTAAGGGAGTGCACACTAGTCCCTGCCACTCTGCCCTGAACTGCAACCACTGTTGTAGTACAGGTGTAAGATTGTCACTGCCTGAGTCCACAGGAAGCTCAAGGTGCCTTATCTCATTAGCCCAAGGTATTATTGTGATATGACTGGAAGGTTGCTCCGAGAATTCCACAGCCCTTGGCTCTTCTCGTTTCCATCATACCTACTAAGGATAGCAATGCTGATTGAGGAACCTGAGATCAGGGGCAAGGCATGCTGACCACACCCTTAATTCCAGCCCTTGGGAAGCAGGGGTGGATGTCTGAGTTCAGGACAGCCTGGTATACATATCAAATTCTACTCTAGTCATAGTTGCGTAGAAAGACACTGTAAGTAGGTAGGAAGGAAGGGAGGAAAGGAGAGAGGAAGAGAGTGAGGAAGGGAAGGAGGAAGAGAGGGAAGAAGAGAGGGAGGAATGGAAGGAGGAAAGGAGGGAGGGAGGAGAGAAGAGAGGGAGGGAAGAAGAGAGGGAGAAGGGGAAGGGGAAAGGGAGGAAGCCAAGCACATCTGAAGAACCCAGTGCATCTTGTTATAGTCATTCTTCTGCATGCTCAGGACACTAGAAAATTTCAAGTAGCAGGTGAATGACATATACATGCTGTCCCAGCACTTGATGTCAGGCTGGAGGAGGATCATGAATTGGAAGAGAGTCTGAAGAATATAACAAGCCAGAGAGTGGGCAAGAGATGGGGAGAGAGGGCAGGAGAGACAGGGGAACTGACTATAGTCTTAATTGCTGATGTGGGGAATGGCAGAGTGCTGGTAGGAAACCTGCTTCAGATGGGGAGGTTGAACAGTTTGACTCTGCTTTGGGAAGAGTTGACTGGGCATTTGGAGACCATTTCAGCCTGCCTATTAAGTATTGTCTATTTTCCATTTTAAAGTGGCTTCACCGGTCAATGGTGGTGCACAGGTGGAGACAGGTGGGATTACTGAGTTCAAGGCCAGTCTGATCTACAGAGTAAGTTCCAGGACAGCCAGGGCTATACAGAGAAACCCTGTCTCGAAAAACAAAAGTAAAATAAAATAAAATAAAATAAAGTGGCTTCACCATCTGCTGACTTCCAGAAGGAGGGGCAACCTTCTCTTTCTCTTCCGAACAACTCAAGTGTTTTATGGGTGGACCTAGGAAATACAATGGCACTACCTGGAAAAGTCCTCACTGTTGCTGACATGACTTTTACTGCAATATCTTTGTTTACTTAGCTCTTTGTGACTGACTCATCCAACTGAAAAGAAAGACAATGGTGCATAAGTTTAACTTATTTTGAAAAGGCTCCACACTGTCCTTATATACTTTTTAAAATAAATATATTGCATGAACTGCCTTAGTTAGGGTTTCCATTGCTATAATAAAGCACTATTGACCCAATATAACTTGAGGTGGAAGACTTTTTTCACTTTAGAACTTGGAAGTCCATCACTGTGGAAACTCAGGGCAGGAACTTAGGACAGAAACTGAAGAAGCCATGGAGGGATGCTGCTTACTGGCTTGCTCTCTGTGGCTTAGCCTCTCTGCTTTCTTATAGCACCCAGAAACACCTCCTCAGGAGTGACACTGCCTGCACTAAGCTGGACCCTTTATCAGTGAAGACAATACCACCACAAGCTTGTCTACAGGCCAGTATGGAGGCATTCTCTCAATCAGGGTTCCCTTGTTTCAAATATGTCTACAATTGTGTCAGGTTAGCAAAATACAACCAGCACATCTACAAAAGAAAAAGAGAATGCCTCAAAAAAGTGAAGAATGTGGAAGCCAAAAGCAGAACAACGGACAAGAGAAACCGAGGTCTGGGATCTGTCCAGAAGCTCAGTACTCTCTGGTCGGAAAGTTGAGAGAAAAGCTGCAACTGCACATCAGATCTGAAGAACACTTGTCACCCAAGGGTGTTTGTTTCCAGAACTGAGTTGACCACTGACCATCCAGCGCAGCAAGCAAATGAAGCCAAGATATATAATTATAAAATGTTAGAAAACGGAAAAATAGAAAGATGCTAAAACTTCTGCCAATTTAAATACTAAACGCCAATGGGAAGAACCTCCTTGGCTTGTAGTTCACCTGCCTACCAAACATCAAAGGCTAAGGCTCGATGAAGTGTTGGACTCCACTATTTCAAGGAAAGCACACCAGCTAAAACTATGCCTATCAAAGCTGTGGATACAATGAAAGAAGAATATAGACACACTTTAGTATATTATAAAGCTCAGCCTGGACATCTTGTGTGCTCTGTCTTAGCCCTGCAGAAATATTTTACCAGAATCCAGGATTAAACCTAATTAGAAAACACGCCAACTGAAAAACCAAGAATTCTATGCAGGATAGGAGATCCTGAGATGGTGCCAGATCACAGTTGTATCTTGAGAGATGTCAGTCCATCTGGAGAACCAGGAAGAGACAAAAGAAATGCTGAAATTAAGGAATAATCTGAAAATGTAAAATTGGGCAAAGAGATTTTTCTCTGGTTTTGAAGAATATCAAAAGACTTTGCTATAGACAGGGCAAAAGCCAAGTAGTGGTAGAAAGTGAAAGGCCAGGTAGATGTATGGACAACAACTCCAGTTAACATAGTATTAATAAAGAAAGATGGGAAATTATAATCTTAGCACATAATATGTCTTGGCCAGGAATAATACACACAACCATAACTAAAGAGATCATGAACAATGGTGAATGTGTTATGATTGTGCAGATGTAAGCAGATATAAAGAAGCTAAATTCTTAATTTTCCTAGTTATGGGGAAATTTTAATGAACAAAACTGAAAAAATTAGTGTGTGCTTTCTAGGAGTATGAAGGCAAATCCAAAATGAAATTACCAAGAGCTCTAAACAGTAACTTCTAAAATCAGAATCATAAGAAGGCAAGACTCCTCATTCAAGTCCTATTTGATTTTAAGCTATAATACTAAATTCACCAGAGAATTTTTATTAAAACAAACATTCCAGAAAGTCATCTATAACATGAAGCTTTTCATTTTTTAAAGTCATATGGTTTCCTCTTCTGTAGTTATTTCAGATTCTATGGAGTTTTGGTGGTGGTGGTGGTGGTGGTGGTGGAGGTGGAGGTGGTGGTGGTGGTGGTGATGCTGATGCTGACTCTGATGGAGCAGGGAGCTTAGGAAGGGTTGGTGTGTGTGTGTGTGTGTGTGTGCACACGCGCGCACGCGCGTGCGCACGCGAGTGCCTGCATACATGTTGTGTTTATCTCAGTACTGGGATTGAACTTAGAGTCTTACTGCCAAGTGAGCCCTCCATCACTGAGCCACATCCCAGCACATTTTTGTTTTCTTTTCTGGATTGAGTTTCACTAAATTGCTCAGACTGGCTTCAATTATTTAATCCTGCTCAGTCTTCCCAGTAGCGAAGTATGTACTATCTTGTCCAACACAAAGTCACTATTTCAATGCCAGCCATCTCTCCGGCTAAGAACATAGCATCTCAGATTACAAATTTTTAGAGTCTTTGCAAAATAATGAAGAAAACATATTTTCTGAAATGTTCATTAAATTATTATACTTATAATCAAAAGGAACTCACATATTAATTAAAGACTACTGACCCATAAGTAAAAGGTTTAAACTAATACTAATGCACCCAATAATGATGTCCTTTTTAAAATCATTTACATGGAAAATTTTTGTCAGGAATCATTGTAGGTATAAGTCAAGTTCCTTTGGGGCTGGGAAGGGGCTGGGAAAGGTTAACATTCCACAAATGGCAATATGAACCGAACACTTGTCATTACACTAACTGACATAAGGAGGTGTCTGGGAAAGCATCGCCCAACTAAGAAAGAGGAAGTCCACACTGAAGAGCCGCCTAACAGCAGTTTGATTTGTCCCAGACTGGCCGGGCTCAGTGAGTTTGCCCAGAATTGTGTAGCAATAGACACTGTTAAGCCTGTAACCATGTATGTACAACAGAGCACAGAGGACGATGTGTTGGGAAAGTCTTTGGACAAGCACACTAGTACATTCTGAAATGTTCTGAAGGCTCACATTCACATTGAAGTGTTCTCAGATCATTCACTGTCCTCAAAGGTAGAGCTCAATTTTGAGGTTCACTCTGGATTTGTCTCCACACTTACAAGGATTGTGTCAAGCAACATGGTAACTGCCATAGCCTTCCCTGGTTAATCTCTGCTTCCTACCAAGTTCACATCTACTTTATGCTTAGCTCATTGCCATGAATGCCCAGTGACTCCCATGCATTCTGCTTCCAATGAAGACTGCCCAGTGCATGTCTGGAAGGGGACCACGGGGCAAAGCTGAACTAGGCATTCACTCCTCTTTATAAAGGATATCAAGGTATTTACAGCTCTCTTTATAAAGAATACCATTCCTCTGAGAGTCTGACCAAGGGGCCTGTACTCTCTCATGTTGATTTCTCTCAGCACCTACTTTCTTAATAAAGAGCCTCCAGGAACCAAATTCCATTCAGTGGGTATCTGGTAAAGAAACTGATTGCTCATGGCTCTGTGGCTGGAATCTGAGTTAGGGTGTCAGCAGAGTCCAAGCTGTGAGCTCCCTCCAGGCTTCAGAGGCAGACTTCTTAGTGCGTCCTCACACAGCAGAATGAAGAGAAGATGGCTCTGGACATCCCTTTTGTAAGTATTGACCTTGTTCATGAGGTTCTCACCCTCAAACCTCTCAAAGACCACACTTCTTATCTCACTGGGGTTAGGGCTATCTGGCCCTCAGCCCACTCTTCCTACCCACAAAAGCAACAAACAAACAAAACTGGCAAACTGTCCTTCCCTTACTTTGCCGCCTGTAGTTAGCCCCTCCGTGTGCCTCTGTCTCATTCCTCTGTTCAGTCCCCCCATGCAAGCCTATGTGCATGCACATCCAGGGCTTTATTGGTTTCAGTGACGGGCAATGAATAAGTTATGGAATTCTAATTTACAGCTTAGTGTTGTGCCCCATGCTCTGCCTCTATCTTGGCAGCCACTGCACGCACCCCACTGCCAGGCTGTAGGGGAACAAAAGGGATGGGGGGGAATGACCTGCATCCTGCCAGAGGTCTGGTACTATGGGCAGTAGACACCAGTGTCTGTCCACATGTCCCACTCCACTGAACCCCAGTCCTCAGAGAGTGGAGGGGGACTGTTGCAGGAGGTCCCTGAGCCTCATGGAGGCCAAAGATGCAGGTTCTAGCCCACAGGCATCACAGGTGACACTGGGCTGAGACAAAGGGAGAAAAGGGGGCAAGGAAGAAAAGCATAGTTGTTCCTGAACTATTATGGGGCAGGAGAGTTGCCAGTACCAGGTCTCACTGCTGCTGGGTCAACACTGTGGCATATCTGGTTGAAAGCAGGTCGTAAGATATTTTATTATAGAAAGGAGAGAGAGACAAGATAGGAAAATAGGGGCCAGCCCTGGCCATGTGGAGAGAGGGGGAAAAGAGAGTTTAGACAAGAGTAAGAGGTTAAGAGAGAGGAGAGAGAAGGAGAGAAAGAGAAAGGGGAGAGGGAAAGCTACCCCTTATATGGTGGGCTGGGCTACATGTCTGTGGGGTGTGGCATACCTGGCTGTGGTCAGTTGACTGGGGGTAGAGTCCAGCCAGAATGCTGGGAGCTGGGGCATTGTCTAGTCACAGAATAATGGAGTGAAGGCTCCTGGTGCCAGCTATTTATGTTTGGGAACATGTCTCCACTGTTCCACCCCTTGTGGAATCTTCCTCTGGGTCTCTGGAAGTTAAGACTCACTCAGCCAAAACACAGACTGCTTTTCATGGTCCCATAGCATGGCAGCTATAGTCAACATACAGTGTTCATGGTATGTTGGAAATTTACAAACATAGGTGTTCTTACTACATATTTATTGCACAAGGAAACCACACAAGGTGATGGGTATGTTGCCTGACTATGATAACCATATTTCTCAGTGTATAATGTCTATCAAAATATTGCATATGCTGCTCGTGGCTTCAGTTAGTTTTGCTTTTGTAGGACAAGGTCTCATGTAGCCCAGGTTAGTTGTAACTATCTGATGTAACCAAGGCTATCCTTCAACTCACCCCCAACATACACACACACCTGCTAGGATTACAGGAAACACCAGCTCAGCTGGCTTACATTTTAGTGTTTTTCAATTATATAACAATAGAGTTCAGGAAGGGGACTCCAAACCTTTGTGGCACAATCCTGTAATGCCAGCTACATGGAAGGCTGAGGCAAAGGATGACAAGTTGAAGGCTTGATTGGGCTACACAGTGAGTTGAATCCAACCAGCCTGTCTCAAAACAAAAATAATACAAAATAGGGCTGGGGATATAGCTCATAGATACAACATTTGCCTGGTGGATGCAAGTCTTGTGGTCAATCTTGAACATCACAGGAAATTTAAAAAAAAAAAAGCAGAAGTAAAATGCTTCAGACTAAGCAACTTGTCTCAAGTGTGTCACACCTGGAAACCAAGTGCAGCCATGACTCCAGGAAGATGTTCACTGCTCTACCTCACAGCTGCTCAAGGGCCTGAACAGGCAGCTGAGTGCTGTCCACACTGCCCCTCACTGTACAGTATGTGAACTTGCCCTCATGGGAGCAGTGGATGATCAAGAAGGGCACTGTGCCCCCAAGGGGAAGGGAACTCCACAGGAAGAACAACAGAGTCAAATCCCCTGGGCCCTTGGGGCTGTCAGAGTCAGAACCCACCAACCAAAGAACACGTATGGCCTCCTTGCTCGCATGTAGCAGGTGTGCAGCTTGGTCTTTACATGGGTCCCGAACAACTGGAGCAGAGGCTATCTCAAAAGCTGTTGCTTGTATGTGGGATATAATAGCTGTTCTAATAGCTGTGCTGCTTTTGTCTGTCTTCAGTGGAAGAGAAAGTGCCTAGCCTTGAAAACTTGAAGTTCTTGGGAGAGAGGAGATACCCAGCAGGGGCCTCTACCCCACCACTCAGAGGAGAAAAGGAGGAGGGAAGGGGGAAGACGGAAGGATTGTGGGAGGGAGTAACCGGGAGGGTGCAGTGAGTGGTATGTAAAAATGATTAAGTAAATAAATTAATTTAATTAAAAAAAGTCATTGTGGAATCAGGTAACTAACTGCTGCAAATATCACTCCTAACATACAAACATACTATTCATGTTCAGAAAATATAGTTATTCAGAGGAAAACAGACATAAAATAACTCATGGTAAGAGCTAATAAGCACATGAGTGGCCCAAACAGATCAGATTTTAATAAATGTGTGGTTTCAGAGACTCAGATGAGAGACAGATAGCACACTCTAAAAGTTTACCCATTCTGTTGTAAGCATATCTCAGTTAAACCATGAGGATGCTATTTTGCTTGCTCTGTCTTCAAATCACACTTGTCCTGCTGAGCACGGATGTCTGGGATTCCTCTGGACACTCAGATCCTCCTGTGTAAATTTAACTCTCTGTTTCAGGATTTTAACATCAAGGTTGGCTTGGGATTTAATTTCACAGGCTGCGCCCGTCAGCTTGTATGGAGCCCACTTTCATCACAGTTCAAAGGGAGAATGGGGAAAGACTTCTGCTAAGTAGGTCACTGGAGAGCCATGTTATTCATAAGGAAGCCTGGAATCCCTGCATCTGAAGCTCTCTCATGCTGATGTGAGGTGCATGCTTGTCACTTAGTAACACTGTTAAGAATATCAGTTCCTCTGAGAACCTTGGGTCCCGAGGGAAGCTGGCCTGGAACACACGAAAATGAGCACCAACATCCAGACTCTCACAGTACAGACATTAGAAAGCTTCAGGAAGAAGTTCCAGTCACACAGCCACATCCTGATCCTCGCAGCTTATGCCACCAGAAGTTTGTGGGACTTGGAGAGAGGCTTTTGGAAAAGAGGTGGCATTTAAACTAAGGGGGCAGGAGGAAGGACCTAACCTGTTTCCCCTACAGCCTGGTTGGTAGGCAAGCACACTGTCCTTTGTTAATAAACAGAGTGCTTTTCTGCCAATCGTTTTGTAGTCACTGTAGTTCATTGTCTGCATACAGGATTTACAGGATCTACTTGTCCTTAGCAGATCCACTGTGTATCTTATCCTTAACTGAGATATCAACTCAATCTCCCAGTTATCTTCAACCATTTGAAAATACAGAATATTCAGTTTGTCTCTGTGATTTCTCTCTGTGTTTCTTGCTGTCTCTTGCCCTTTCTTGTCCCGCCCCTCAATTCAGTTGAAACAAGGCTCCTTTCTGAGTTGAGTAATATCCATAGGTTGGAGCCTGCTGAGCACCCAACCCCAGTTTGCTCAGGAAGTCGGCATTTTTCTCTCTTGTTTCAACTGTCCCATTTTGAAGAAGTTATATCCTCATAAGAAAAACTACCATCTAACATTAAGTATGGCTCAGACTGCTGCTAGGTCCCTGCTACCATCAAAACAGCTCTGGTTTTGGTATTTGCTCACAGGAACATACATAGTTACCAGAAATAAAACCTTAAGAACATACACTGAAGGAAGATGGTAAACTCTTTGAGATGCATCCTCCTTCTAAGACCAACTGAACATCCACCTCCCAGGAAGTAACAGGAAGCTGTCAGACACTTTGACACTTAGTAATACCTTGTGTTTCTCCAGAACTCATCTGACTCCCCAGCCCTACCCAGCTCCTTCAATCCTGAGTACATGAGGAAATTCAAGGGTCTGGTGTTGCCACCAGTGAACTGCTTCCTCTATGCTGCACAGGAACAGCTGGAGGACTGGGTGCAGCAAACATCAGACATGTTATGTTAGGCAAACATAACATATGTGCAGAGTACAGGGCAGGTGGAAGACCACCACATGGTCCATAGCTGTTCTGAGGGTGATACACCAGGACCATGGTGACAGAGTACACTCAGCCCGGGCTAAGGGCTATATTGCTCCTTTGTCCCCTCTAATTGAAAGTCATCTTGCTATATAATTATACCTTTTTTCTTTTTTCTCCTTTTCTTTTATTGAAAATAGATTTTATTCTCACATCCTATATTTTGACTACAGTTTTGCCTCCCCCACTCCTTCCAGCTTATGCCAACCATCCCTCCCATCCAGATCTACCTCCTTTCTATCTCTCATTAGAAAACAAACAGGCTTATATGGAGTAATAATAAAATAAAATAAAATAAAATAAAATAAAACAAAACAAATATTGGACAAAATGAACAAACAAGAAAAAGAGCCCAAAAGAAAGCACAAGACACAGAGACCACTGAAGAATCCCAAAAGGAAAAACCCACTGAATTGGAAGTTTACATACATGTACATATATGTATGTATATGATCTGTAGGGTAAAAAGAGGAGGAATATAGATAAATAGATAATACATACATACATAGATTCATAGATAGATACACAGATACATAGATGTATATGTATTATGTATTTATATATAATAAAAAATTTAAAAGATATAATTGTAAGGAACAAAACAGGAAGAGTCCTGACAGGATGCTATGAGACAAGGAACTTCCAAATATGGCGTTGAGTTCATTTTCTGCTAGCCATCTACTGATGGATATACAGCCTACCCTTAAGAGTAGTTTGTTTCCTCAGTGAGACTCTCTTGGAGGAAAATAAGTTTTCAATTGCAGAGGTTACCAATGGAGGTTGCTTCCGGGTTAGGGATAGGGACATGTGTCCATTTCTCCTTTCAGCTCTAGGATCCCATCTGGTGCAGACCTATGCAGACCCCAAGCATACTGCCCCAGTCTGTGAGTTGGTGTGTGCATGGATCCCATTGATTTAGAGGACCTTGATTTTATCCTCCACTGCTCTGACCCTCATACTCTTTCTGCCTCCTGTTTCTTGAGAGTTTTGGTGAGCCTTGAGGGAAGGGATTTGGCGAAGACATCCTATTTAAGACCAAGTGTTCCAAGATCTCTCACTCTCTTCACACTGTCTGGCTGTGGTCTCTGTGTCTGTTCCCATCTGCTGCAGGAGGAGCTATTTTGATGCTGTCTGAGCAAGGCACGTACTTAATTAACTATGAATGTAGCAGAGTGTCATAGGAGTCATTTTATTGCTATATCTCTGGGGTTTGGTTTATTTTGTTTTTGTTTGTTTGTTTGTTTGTTTTTAAGAACAAATACATAGCTCCCTAGGCTATCTATTCTCAGGTCTTGATTGCCTAAGGAGTGCCAGGTGTGGATTCCATCTCATGAAGTGAGCTTTCAGTTAAATCAAATATTGGTTGGTTACTCCTACAAGCTTTGTGCCACCATTGCACTAGCATATATTGTAGGCAGGACGTCTTTGTCAATCCAAGGGTCTGTGACTGGGTTGATGGTCACATTTCTCTTTTGGTAGCATGCAGAGTACTGTCCTATACCAATGATACTAACATGTAGGAGTGAAGGCTTCCTTTAGGCATAAGCTCAGCTTCTCTGTGTTCAATGAGTTGTGTTTGAGATATCTTCAGTAATGAGGACTTTCATTCATGGAGAGCAGTGGTACTGGCAACAGCCTAGATTATTTGTTGGTTCCCATGAGACCCTTTGGCCAAAAATTCAATTAAATGTAATCATTCCCAAAACTGGGAACTTCATTTGGTGACGATTTGACCATACTTTTAAGGGCTCTGTGTCAGGCTTCTTTAATTGAGCAAGAAGGCAAGGGTAGCAAGCCTCACAGACTTTATGGAACTCAAAAGATTGTAAGTTAATCTTTAAGTTAAGCACCATTATGGCTGGGGTGTGAAATGTCCCCAGATGCTGTTGTCCTTTTACTGAATGTTGTGGAACTCTTAAGGTATGACTTCTGGCTAGAGGAGGTCGCTAGGGCAGGCTGCTTTGCATCCTCCTCTGTTTCCTCTCTAGCATCCATACTACTTAACAAGCTGCAAAGTCTAGCACTAAAGCCAGAGGTCCACACAGAAACTGAAGTAAAATGAGTCACTCTTCCCCTGAGTTGTTCCTAATCAGGTATCTGGATACAAGGACAAGAAAAGTAACTAAAAGACATCATGTAGTTCCTGGACATGCTGCTGTGTCTGACTGCTATAGTTTCAGCTTTGTTGTGTGACAAAATGCCCTGAACAAACAACAACAATAACAACAACAACAACAACAACAAAACTATTTAGGGGAAAGAGGGTTTATTCAACTTACAGTTCCAGGTTATAGTCCATCATAACAGGAACGTCACATTGGCAGGGACTGGAAGCAGTTGATCACATTCAGTCAAGAAGATAAGTAAACGAATGCACACATGCTTGTTAATTTCCCCGTGCTCAGCTTTATTTCTCCACATTTATACAGTTCATGATCCCCTGCTTAGGGACTGGTGCTGCCCATGGTAAGCTGGATCTTCCCACATGAACTAATTAAGACATTCCTTCATTGACATGCCCACAGGCCAACCCAATATAAACAATTCGTCATTGCAACTGTCTTTCAAAGTGATTCTAGGTTGTGTCCATTTGACATAAAACTAACCATCACACTTACCAAGGTAGAGTTCATCAAGATTGCACTTCTCAGGGCAGGGCAGAACAGTCAGAAGGCAAAGAAGAACCTACCAGGTGCCTAAAAAGGAGCAGAAACAAAGGTTGATGGAAACACAGAAGAAGAACAGAATAGCTCTTCCTTAGGGGACATTGAGAACTTCATAGAGATGGGCTAGGTTGTCATGACTATTATCATTCTCACAAGCACTGGTACTGATGGAGTCTTAGTATGGTGAGCATTTTTCTAAATATTTCAAGTGCATTTTTATGTGAATCTGCCTCATATTTGACTCAGAGAAAGGCATAATTGAGAAAAATAGAACTGAAGAAGAAAGATCGAAGGTGACAAAAATGAGATGTGGCTTGAAGGAGGAGTTTGTATTTTAAACATCAGAGAAATAGATGTGAAAATTATTAGCAGCCACTGAGTTTCTCTGAAAGCAATGGTTCGAGAGTCATGAGAACAGATATCGTAGTGGAGATCTACTGGGACTTTGCTCTGATGTGTCTGAGTTGGCACGATTTGCAGATGAACAAGGTTGGAAGAGAAAACAGGCAGACTGGTACTCAAGAGCCCCGGCAGGAGGACAGTGGTATGCTTCATCAAAACTGAAAAGACAGAAAGATCATAACTTAAGAATGAAACCTTGAATCGGACTTTAAGAAGCCAGAGTTTGAGATGGTTCTAGGTAACGTCAAGTAGAGATGGATAGGAAATGTCTGTCTAGAAATACACTGGGACTTTACTGTGTCTTCATAGTCTTTATAACTGAAGAGATAGGGTATCTAGTATAAGTAAACTTTTTTTATTGAGATAAATAGATGGCAATATAGAATGAAAAAGTTTCCAGAAATAAATGTTGAGCAGATCCATAATGCGGGAAGGGGTGTTCAAAGTGTCAGACAGATGAGGAAATTAAGAGGTACAGAGGCTGTAGACACAGGGAGATGCCCAGCCCGGAAGGGCACTTCCTCAGCACTGCTGCATTGCATTTTTAAAGACACTAGTTTTTAGTCAGGCTAGGTGTTTGTGCTGTAGAAGGCAGAAGTCAGACACTGGCTAGCTTAAACAGAAAACTGGTCAGGGCCCAAGGAACTTGGGCAGTTAGGAATCAATGCATGAGGTCAGTGTCACCCTGCAGAGCATGTTTTCCTTCATTATGGGAACTTGAGGGGGCAGATATAAGGGTTGTAAAAGGAAGAGAGGAATAACATGACTCAGCTCTGTCTCCAACTCTGTGACTGAGAAGAAGGAAGAGTGTGGCTGGATAGCTGGATAGCCTCATATCCACTACTGTAGACTGAATACAACTTGTGTTTTAAGAAATGACTTGGAACTTGAGAGAAGCTCCTAAAGCAGCTAAAAGCACTTGCTGCTTCATCAGAGCTCCTAGCTTGGGTTCTGAGCACCATGTGACTCA
>JADRCC010444668.1:0-10351 GCA_019843855.1 Hylomyscus alleni
CTGTCTGTGCACTCTCATTAAGGAACCTTTCTGATTTCTCTCTTTGCTTTGTCCTGTTGCCTTTATAGTAGAACCCTCTATTTTATGGTTGATGCCTAAAATTATTAGCTAGCATTGAGTAGTTGTGTCTCTACAATAGATATTTAAAAATACTTACTCAGCTTCATAAAGATTTTACTTCTACTGTAGCCTCCTTAAATACTGAGTCATCACTGCATAGTGTATGCCTCTACAATAGATACCTCAAGAGAGTCAGCATACATAATATGTGCCTCTACAGGAAAAAATAACAATTTCCCAATTGCATAATGTAAGCTTGTACTATAGATACTTAAAATATTTTGTTAGCATCCGTTTCATGAAAATTTTCAAGCACAATGAACCAGTATGAACTTTAGAGTTGATATCTGGGGCTAAATATTTTTTTTCAATGTCAACAGTTTGAAATGAAATATGGAACTGTGAGATGTGGTAAGCCCCGTGTTGTTCAGGCGTTTCTCAGGAGATGGCTAGAAACACAAATCAGAGATGCAGCATTGTCATTTCATACTAAGTGGCCTTTGTAGATCAACCAATACTCATTACTCAGCCTTTGTAGATCAACCAATGCTCATCACTCACAGAGACATGTTTTACATAGCTAGTACCATATGATTTTGTACATGTTATAGTCTGACTTTCTCAGGATCAACCCTTAAAGGTAAATGTAATTTGACACAATACTTTACATCATAAGCATATAGGTTGTATTAAGGTACTGCATTTAAGATTTTCAATGGTATAATAATTTTTGAGAAATTTTAGATCCCAGGCCCTGGAAATGTAATTTATAAGTAGTATTCCATTTTACTCTTTTTTATATATTGTTTGAACTATAAAGACCTGAAGTTTAGTTATATCATATGCTATTAAATATAATTCTGTATACTTTGTCCACAATTCACGTATTAACTGTTATACTTGTTGGTGCTGTTGTGTCCTAGTGCTCCCGTGCTCCCAATGAAGAATATCTATATTAAATTTTTATACCTTTCTATGTAAAGATTGCAGATTTATATCCATGGTTACTCACACAGACCATGTGACTAAAAGGGAAAAATTGTTCTTCAATAGCT
Source organism: Hylomyscus alleni (assembly GCA_019843855.1). Classification (NCBI taxonomy): domain Eukaryota; kingdom Metazoa; phylum Chordata; class Mammalia; order Rodentia; family Muridae; genus Hylomyscus; species Hylomyscus alleni. Next base: position 1,116 of record JADRCC010444668.1, read on the forward strand.
GTGCTTTGTATTTAAGTTCCGTTAATACTTGCATTAAGCAACATGATTTTTTTTTTGTAATGAAGTTCCCTAAATTCCATGACATATCTGTGATTCTGTGCATAAGACATGGCCACTTTCCTCTTCAGAAGGGACAATGAGAGAGTTTGACTGTCTGACACCACACAGCCTTCCTATAAGATAGCAGTACAAGCTTTGACTTTTTACATTCTCAGTGGCTATTTTGGTATTCTTTTGTTCTCTTCACCATTCTTGGGGAACTTGTCAGCTAGATTGTTCATTTGACACTGATCACCACCTTACTTCTGTTTAATGATCATAAAAATAGAATCTTGGTGTTTATTTCATTTTAAAAATGTGGCTATTAATCACATTGCATGGGATTATGGGCTGTTTAGGGAGATAAAATGAAAACTTAGGCAATAAATATCTAGATCAGTTACCTTTTAAAAAATGTTATGCATTTATTTCTTAATTAGTATATAGAGATCAATTTGTTACCTATCTGATGTCTTTTGTATGTTAAAGATATCTTCCACAGATAGACAAGACTGGATTGGCTCTGTCTTCCTGGTTGGCTTCAGGCTCATAATCCTCCTGCCTTGATTCTCAAATTTTAGGAAACTAGTTATGTGCCATCCAATCTGGAGTCCTTGGAACTCTGAGACGTTTCCTTGATGATTTACTCATTCAATGCCTTGTTTTCTCACTCAGAGAGTAATAATTTCATTTACATTTTAAACAATGAATTGAAGAAGCTGGTAAACAAAGAAGGTATTGGCTTTACTTTCATTCACATGGCATATTGTAGATGGAATCCTGAATTTAAAATGTTTGTATAGCATTCTGTTACTTTGTGCAGGAATTATTTACCAATCACAGCAGGCTTAAATCTCTTGTTTACTTATCCACAGAAACAAAACAATCACAACCATGTAAAGTAGAAGTGGGCAAGACTATCTCATACACACCAAGCATTTAGCAATATCATTGGAATTCCAGCTCTAGCAATCCATATGACAATCTCCAAACATATTCTCACTCTACTCTCTCCCTTCTCATCCACCTCCACTTTTCTTCTCCTGTTTGGTTGATTTTCTTAAATAAATATGAGTTATTCAGTGGATGTTATTTTTGCCAGATAATACTTCAAGTCAGACAATATAATTAAAAGGTATCTCAAACTTTGCTGGGTGTTAAATTCAAGTCCTAGTTCTGCCAAAATATACAAGTGGAGATTTCCTCTGTAAAAGATCCACCATGCTGGGTTCGGAATAAACATCATAAAGAGACCCTAAACAAGAATAGCTTTGGTAAAACTAGGGGTGATTATTGAGGTAGTTTAAGGAAGCTCTAAGCCATAGAGTCTAAGAAAGAAGGACAAAATCTTATTTATCAAACTTAAATAAGTTATCTATGGTAACCATGATCATAAATAGTAAAGCAGTATTTGCAGGAGACAGATAATGGGGAATAAGGAGTTCATAGCTGTTTAATACCAATGGACTATCAATTTTATAAGATGTAGTGTTCTTTGGTTTGGTTTTAGAACAATTTAAATGTACTTACCACTATTGAACTATGCCCAGACTTCAAAACATTTAAGAAGTTGTTAATTGATACATACTGCAATAAAAATGAAATAAAATTAATTAAATTATTGAAGATACAGAAAGGTACATGAAACACCCTGACCTTCAAAAATAACTATTAAAACAAATCATGTTAGTTGCACTCATTTTTCTTAAAATCAGCCAACTTTTCCATTGTGTTAATCATGTTGTTTTAATGTTTATCGTTCATGTTTTATGATACAAGGTTTAAAGGAAAAAGACTGTGGGGTAAGATTTTTCTTTAGGTCTATATGAAATGTTCAACACTAAATATTTTTTTGTTCAACTTAGAATAAGAAGACCTCAAGTATAAGATAAACTATGACAATAAAACTTAATTAAAATAAGGAGGAAGGTAAGTAGTGTACACATTGAGAATGATTTATTAAATCTAACCTGATCTTCATTTGATTTAGTAAAATTTATGCTTTTAAGTACATATATTAGTCCTATGAAAATATCATTCAACTGATTTTTATCTTATTCATCCTTTCTCCCCCAACTCTTTCCAGATTCAGTCATATTTGCACACACAGTCAAAACTTTGTATCCTTCTTTCACTTTGTTGTCAATTTGTGCTGCCCAAATATTCTCATATGAGCACCAGACTCTACCTTTTCTCTTCTAACAAATAGAAATTGCCAGTAGCCCCATGTTTCAGGTTATAAATTCATGCCCATATTCCCTCTCCATATTTATTCTGACTTGAGCTTGGACAGTCATTAAACATTCTTTTACAACACTGTTAAGTTCAAATTTAAGTGTGACCTGCTGTGTCCAGAATATGTTTCTTTGTAGCCATATGTTCTCATAGCCTGTAATAGTTGTGAGTTTTAGGAACCTCACTGACCACAAACTCCAAAAAAGTGACCAATTTCAAGGATAGTATTTTAATTTTAGTGTATGGTTCCTATTAGTGGGGTTGTTACCCTGTTATAGGAAAACTACATGTAGGTTCCTGTGTTTACCACCATGTTCTTCCAGAGTTTCTTGGAAAGGGTTCAGATGTGAGTTAATCTATGGGTATAACAAAAAGGCATTACAATAGGTTTAATATTGGGCCAATTTAGCAGAGTTGGAGTAGCTGGCTTTCTCCCAAGATCAATGAAATGTGTAACCTTAGGTTCTTGTCCCATTAGTTCTGCCAAGTTCATCTTGCAGAGTGAGGCTTAATTCTGGTCATAAAATGGTTCCTTAGTATCATGACATTTGTGCTACTACTTAAGTAGTGGGCAGTCTTGTCAGAGCAATTACTGTTGCTCACAGGGTTCATAACTATATAAGATTGATGATTATTTTTATCCTGTGGTAGCATGAATAGCACCTTCTATCACAATGAAATCTAGACAATCCGGATGAAGCTTTCATGAGTACTAGATATCTCTTTGACTCAGTCTGCTTCAGCAGTAAGGTCTTACTAAGGGGTCTTATTAAGTTCTCATAGCCTGCAATAGTTGTGAGTTTTAGGAACCTCACTGACAACAAACTCGAAAAAAGTGACCAATTTCAAGGATAGTGTTTTAGTTTTAGTGTATGGTTCCTATTAGTGGGGTCGTTACCCTGTTATAGGAAAACTTCATGTACATTTTAACTTTTTGTCTCTATGTGTGCATATTTTAGGAACTTTTGCAGTAGTTGTTATTGCAGGGAAGTAGTTCTGATGCTTTGATTTAATTGGGAATCTGTGTGTAATGATGCTGAAGGTTCTTGTCCCCAGTTGATTTTTAATAGGTCACTAAAGATACCAGCAGCCAATGTTTGGGAAAAAAAAGAGACAGAGTGAGACCCTTAGAGCCGCAAAGGCTAAGATGCAGGGAGAGATAGGAGATCAATATACTTGGAGGAGAGAGGTGGAACAGACTTAGTACAGCATGGGAGATCATCTAAAATGTAGGCACAAAGTGAAGTGGCCTAGGGAAGGGCAGCCTGTAAGCATCTTGTCTCGGGCAGGAAATGCCAATGGGCATCACAGTAGAAACAGGGCAGCAAAGTTAAAGGTATATTGAGAAGGTGTTTAGCCAGGAGTATCAAAGGGAAGGGTATGCTAGCTACAGGAGGTTTAGAAGTACACATCCACTCATCCAGTAATGTATGTTAAAGATAAGCTCATGTGTGAGTGTCTTACATCCACCAACACAAAAATTCAATGGATGAATTCCTAGAAGTATGGCCTTCCAGGAGCTTAAAGTAGGGTAGCCAAACACCACAGCTATGAGTTTTTTCTGGCTTTAAAAACAATCATAAGTATTATATATCATACTCTGTATTCCTTTTTCTTTGTTTTCTTCTACTGTCCTGTCCTGTTTAACTCTTCCTCTTCCAAAGTTCCCTTTTAAACCTTTATATTGGAGAGCTATGTCTCACCTCCCTTGAAATGTCAGTCTTGACTCCATAGCAATTTCTTGGCCTCTGACATTATTCCAAATAAAACATACATAACTATAGATTCAAATTTAACATCCACAAATGGTTAATGATATCTTCCATCAAGTTCTAGGCTACAATTGAGGAAAACTGTGGTTTAGGAGCCACAGACTTTTCAAAGAAGTCTGCATTGCCTCTAAGGTACTTCACTGATACTAGAACTAGGTACAATTTGAGATGTCTTGAGAAGGAAGATGAAGGCAACCCCCATTAAGAAGTGAAGTGATCCACATGTTAGTTACTTTCCTTTCTCTGCTGTAACCAAATGACCATATAAATGTAAGGACTTCCAAAACATACATCACCCTCTGTAAGACTTTGGGTCAAAAATCTGACACTTCTTCTTAGAGAATGAATGTGTTAGCACATTTATCTACTACTTCCTGTATGCTATCTTGAGTTTTGGAATGAAGAGGCTATCTGCACTTGCTGGATTATGCTGTCCTTTCTGCTTTCAAAAAATTTAATAATTGTTCCAAACCCAGGAACAAAAGACCAAGATAATCTTCCTACCTTAAAGTTAACAACTTTGATTCTACCTATATCTTTGAGTTCATTTGCTATTTTCCTTATTGAATTCCAAGTTTCTGAGGACTAGATACTAAACAATACCGAGAGAATAACAATCTGAATATTCATATCATTGGTCCTGGGCTGGAGCCATAATTAAGGGCACTTGTTGCTCTTAGAACATTCAGTTTCCAATATCCATGTGGCAGCTCATAACCTTTTGCAATTATTTTTTCCAGGGTATTGAATTCATTTTCTTACTTTATGGGCACACAAATACATATATAAGGCAGAAAATTCATAGGTATAAAATAAATAAATCTTTAAACCTTAAAAAAAATCACTGACATTGAGGGACTACATGAGTTGAAACCATTTAATTTAATGATAAATTGAATACAGCACTATATAGGATTGGAAAGTTCTGACTTCAGGGTTCTGATTGTGAGTTTGATGGAGGAAAGAGTAAAAATAATCAGGAAATCAAATTTCTGAGAGATAGAAACATGATAGAATGAAACATGATGTCTTGGCCTATTATCTAAGAGTATTAGTTCAGATAATGGCTGAATGGTTCTGAGCTTTCTGTATGAGGGAAAGATGGATCAAATTGGAAGAACCAATTATATGCAAAATAACTATTATATAGTTACATAAACAAAGAGGTATGAAATAGAACATTCAGAAATTAGGAATTATCCTATGGAATCACAGATCAAATCACTTATACAGTTCTTCCTGATGAAACCATCAGTTTAAAGACAACTGTGTCATGTTTGTTTAACATTAAGTGGTGTAGTCACTGCTTTGGAAAAGGCTGGATGCCTGTTACAAAGGCATGGAATCCTTGCTATGAAATACCACTTGAAGCAGGATTCTAAAAGCTTTACGAGGATGACACTGTTATGGGACACTGAAAAACCATAAGAAAGTCAGAAAGGAAAACAGGAAGAGGAAAGAAAGAGAAGTGATCTCTATGTTCTGGTAGTTCACAGTTTAAATCCCAATACTCAGGAAGCAGATGAAGGTAGATCTCTCTTAGTTCAAAGCCAGTTTGGTCTATAGATTGAGTTTCAGGACAGCCAGGGCTGAACAGAGAAAGCCTGTCTCAAAAAACAAACAGTCAAATAAAAAATGAAATGGAAACTGAAAGGAAGGGACATGGAACAGAACCAAGGTAGGATGGAAGAGCGGAAGAGAGAGAGGAGGGAGAGGAAAAGATGAAGGGGAAGCAGAAAGGAGGGGAAATGAAGGAGCAAAGGAAAAGTTAGATGGAAGCCAAAGATGCAGTAAAAGGAGAGAGGAAGGGAAGCAGAAGTAAAAGAAGAGGAACTATTGATGCCCCTTCTAAGAAAGACGGAAGTATCCACACTGTGGTCTTCCTCTTGAGCTTCATGTGATCTTGGAGTTATATCTTGGGTATTCCAACTTCTCGGCTAATATCCACTTATCAGCTAGTACAAGCCATGTGTGTTCTTTTGTGATTGGATTCCTCACTCAGGATGATATTTTCTAGTTCCATCCATTTGCCTAAGAACTTCATGAATTCACCTTTTTTAATAGCTAGTGGTATTCCATTGTGTAAATGTACTACATTTTCTGTATCTATTTTTCTGTTGAATGACATCTGTGTTCTTTCCAGCTTCTGATTACTAGAAATAAGGCTGCTATGAACATAGTGGAGCATGTGTGTCCTTATTACATGTTGGAACATCTTTTGGATATATACCCAGAAGTGGTATAGCTGGGTTCTCAGGTAGTACTATGTCCAATTTTCTGAGCATCCGCCAGATTGATTTCCAGAGTGGTTGTACCAACTTGTAATCCCACCAACAATGGAAGAGTGTTCCTCTTACAGAGAAACAGGAGTGAGTGGATTAATGAGCAGAGAGAAGGGAGGTGGGAAAGGAGGGCTTTCAGAGGGGATAAATTTGTAATGTAAATAAAACATCTAATAAAAAATAAAAAAGAAGAAGATGGAAAAAGGAAGAAAGGAAACTACCAAACATTCATAAAGTAACACTATAAACTCTTAATAAATTCCTAATAATATAGATGGAATTTGTCATGAAATGCACCATAATCTTTGATAAAAAATCCTGTTCTCCAGTAAAGAATTAAACATTAAATTTTTACGGGGTTGGGGAAATGGCTCAGCGTTTAAGAGCACTGACTATACTTCGAAGGTCCTGAGTTCAAGTCCCAGCAACCACATGGTGGCTCACAATCAACCATAATGATACCCATTTCTGGTGTCTAAAGACAGCTACAGTGTACTTACATATAATAATTAATGAATCTTAAAAATAAATAAATGTATTTTGGTTGTTTATTAACTATATTAATTTATAAACTCAGTCAGATTTTACTTTATGCTAAATTAAGTAGAGCAAATTGTTCTCGAGATTATCAGAGTCTTTTTTGTATGTTTGTTTATGCTTTTTGTTTGTGTTTTGTTTGTTTTTTCCCTATATTCTACATGAGTATTTCTTCAAACTGAAACCAAAATTTTTTTGAGAAGCTAATAAGATACACAGTAGTATAGAAATTCCTGTGAAGAGGAACTTTGGCTTCTCCCTTGTCCTGGCAGTCCTTCAATCCCTGGAGCTCCATGCATTCAGACAAGGAGAAAGAAGTGGCTTTCATGTCTATCACTTTGGGGAAATGGTTGTGCCAGTAATGTGCAAACTTAGAATTTAAGCAATGATTTCACCAGATGTGGAAGTAAATTAGAAATTATCTGGACTCAGTGGGTATTTTGAAAAGATAATTATAATATGACATTTAGTGTCAGTGTATATGTGAACTCAAGAGGCTTGAATGTATTAAAAATTTTTATAATACTTTTGGAAGACATAGCAGGAAGAAGACATGTTATTACAGACTATCATAGAAGATATGGCACTAGACTTACTGAAGCATTAAATGAATATTTCCAATTACATAAAAAAAGTCAGTGAATTTATAACTACTGTTGTATGTCATGAGTACTGTGGCTAGGATTGTAAGATTTAATGCACACACATATAAGTATATATTCAATTTCTAAGTTTTCTTGAGAAGTATATAACAAGGCTATATAATATGAATGAGTTTAATTAAAATCTTTAAATTTTATTTTCAGATAGAAAATGATAGAAAAATTCTTGAGTTTCTATAGAATCAACTACAGGAAGCATTTGCTAAACAACCCTAAAAAATTCTTCCCCTTTCTTTGACAGTGTTCAAAATGGCTGCCAAAAGTAGAGTTATGAGTCCTGTCTTTTTATTTCTAGGATCCTGGTTGCAATGATCCATCCTCAGGACAAGTTTCTTTGTCTAAACTGTGGTATTTGTAAAATAAATAACAAACAAAAAGTCATCTTGTTCCATAATTGGACCTTTAGACATTGTTGATTGAAAATTAAAACAAACGATTGATTGAGTTACTTCTTTTTTTGGTGTGTGAGAGAGAAAAGATAAGACTACAGCAGCATTATTCAGACTCAGATAAGACTGGGGTGGTCCATAATTTCTTTGAGACAATTAAGAAACGTCTGTATTCTAGAGAAGATGACAAAATTGACTAATTCACCAGCATCTTATATCGGAATAACTATGACTAGCAATACTTTTTGGGTTGTGTCTATTTATACTAATTATACATTTTCATTGTCTTATTTAAGAGTCATTACTTGAAGATTTATGATTTCATTCTTTTCTTCTTAACAGACTGATAATGTCATAAAATGCACAATGACATCAAAAATTATTTTCAGAATGATTAGAACTATAAATTAATAATTGTCTTTTTAATGTTAATTAATTTAACAATTTAAATAATATACTGTGTTTAACATTTTCATTATGTTCGTGAGAAGTAACTTAGGGTCTGAAAAGTTTTTTCAGTTTCAGGAGAGAAATTAGGTTCATTTACATGGAGAAAGTCAAATGTCCATAAGAATAATCTAAGCACATATTTACCTGAATACTGAGAGGTGAGTATCACTACAGTTTTGAAATACTCTGAGCATAGTTTTCCTTAGTAGGTGTTGATTAAAACTGAAGGAGAATCTTGTAAAAGAAAATCTCACAGGAAGGAAGATAACTTATAGAGAAAAAATAGATACAAAAAACAAAACAAATAAAACTATACCTAGGACTGTCTTTTTATATGCAGTACAGAAATACCTGACTAGAACATCTTAAAGATTTTGTACCGTAGGTAACCTAAAATTTAAAAAAACAGAAGTAAAATGTATGTCAAATATGAGAGATCAGGAGTAAAAGAACTCTCTCTCTCTCTCTCTCTCTCTCTCTCTCTCTCTCTCTGTGTGTGTGTGTGTGTGTGTGTGTGTGAGTGTGTGTATGTGTGTGTGTAAGATTGAAGTCAGAAGCCATAGGAGCCCAATGGAAAGACTAAGGAAAAACTGAATAGTTGACTTTTTTGGTTCAGTACAAAGGACTGAATTGTGAATCTCTCACTAAGGAGGTTACAAGGTAGCTCAGTTAGTATAATAATTGCCACACCTTAATTCTAGCATGGCGAGGTCATGACAGAGGATTGCTGGTGAGTCTAGAGTGGTGAACTCCAGGTTCAGAGAGAAACCTGTTTTGAAAAATTAAGTGGGAAACAATTTTGGAACATAATGATTATTTATCTCTGACCTATACAAGTACATTAATACACAGATATGTGTGTACGTGCGT